>CM033642.1:221124282-221205703 GCA_019512145.1 Engystomops pustulosus
AAAAATGATCAAAAAGTCGTACAGTCCTAAAAATGATAACATTGTAAACGTCATCAAAATCCGCAAAAAACGACACCACCCACAGCTCCATACACCAAAGTATGCAAAAGTTACTAGCCCCAGAAGATGGCAAAATCCCCCAAAAAAATTTTGTACAGGAGGTTTTAATTTTTTAAAATGTATGAAAACATTATAAAACCTATACAAATTTGGTATCCCCGTAATCTTACCGACCCAAAGAATAAAGTAGACATGTAATTTGGGGTGCTCAGTGAAAGACGTAATATCCAAGCCCACAAGAAAATGGCGCAAATGCGTTTTTTTACCAATTTCACTGCATTTGGAATTTTTTTCCCGCTTCCTGGTACACGGCATGAAATATTAAATACCACCATTTTGAAGTGTAATTTGTTACGCAGAAAATAAGCCATCACACAGCTCTGTACATGGAAAAATAAAAAAGTTACAGATTTTTGAATGTGGGGAGTGAAAAATGAAAACGCAAAATCGAAAAAGGGCCACGGCAGGAAGGGGTTAAATATTACAAAACGTTTGGCTACTCTGGAAACATTTTTCTTAATTGCTGGAAGTGTAAGCTGCTGTGTATATATTTTCACATCTGTTTACACTTACAGTACCCTTGGGGATCTAAAAATTAGTAAAGAAAAAAGTTAAAACATTTAAAAAATATAAATAAAAAAAACTTAAAAGTTCAAATCACCCCCCTTTCCCTAGAACTGATATAAAAACAAACAAGTAAAATCATGTTAGATATCCCCGTATCCCAAAATGCCCGATCTGTCAAAGCATAAAAACAGTTATTCCTGTTGTTGACCCTCGTAATGGATTACAGCGCCCAAATGTTTGTACCACCACAAAATGGTATTAATGAAAACGCCATCTTGTCTTGCAAAAAAGACCATACGCAGATCTGTACTCTGTGGTATAAAAAAAAGTTATTACCGTCAGAAGATGGAGAAAATTTTTTCTTATACAAAAAGGTATTAATTTTGGAAAAACCTATTAAATATATTAAAACCTATACAAATGTGGTATCCCTGTGATCGTACCACCCAAGGAATAAAGAGGAGTTGTCATTTGGGACAAAAAGGCGTAAGTAATGTGGTGAAATTGGCAAAAAAAAAAAAGACACATTTGGAATTGTTTTAATACAATCACTGTAACAATTTGTGACGCAGGAAACAAGCCCTCACACATGGAAAATGGAAATATTATGGAGTTTTGAATGCGGGGAGAAAGAAACGGAAACACAAACCTGAAAAAGGGCCATGTTAAGAGATATTTGGAACAATTGTTATATGAGAACACATCCAGACAGCAAAGACTCACCACTGTCTGAGAACAATGTTTTATCTATTGGTTAATTAATTTCACACTTGCAGAAGGAAGTGTGGTGTCATGGCATTCATTATGGCCCAGAGTTATTAGAGCCCCTACATTAAAGTTTTGCACTGAAATGGGCGTTCCGGTGCTAAGTGCGCCACATTTATCATACAAAGTCTGACAGAAATGTGTTGCATGCCCCATGTTAAAGGTGCACCCAAACGAAGGGGTGCACTCTGTCGGAGCAGTGCAGGGGGCACCAGATTCATGAAAAACGGATGCCACAAATCATGATTCTGGCGCCCTGTACAAACTACACAGGCAACTGCACATAGTGCAGTTTGCACTGTTTTTAGTAAATGTGCCCCTATGTGTCTTACCACTGACAGCCACCATCCCCATTGGTTGCAATGTTGTGTTTCCAATACAGTGGGGCACATTTAAAAACAGTGCAAAGTGCAGGGGGCACCAGATTCATGAATTGTAGCACCCATTCTTCATGAATCTAGCGCCCCCTGCACTGCTCCGATAAAGTACCCCTTTAACATGGGCCGTACAACACACTTCTGGGGTACTTGTGGTGCATGGTCCAATGGTGCACCGCAACACCCATTTCGATGATGAAATTTGTGTCGCATGACGAATAGTGAAACCCAAAAGTGTTGTGTGTGACACAGATGTGACGCAGACACTTTTTAAATACCTGTGCAAGCAGTTTGGACATGAAAGAACGTGCAGGCCGTGAAAGTCCAACAGAAAAATGGTGCAAGGTCCTAAGTAAATGTGCCCAGCTTCTGCCATCACCTCTGGCAGCTTCAGATCCGCACACAGCAGAGGCAGAGAAAAGCAGATGGCTGATGCTGTGGAATGGGTAAAGGATATTCTTTTTTTTTCTTTCAACATATAAAAAGAAAAGGTATGGTACACATATGGAGGTATTATAGATGGACTATTTTAAATAGGGCTACATAAAGGGGGGCTTTCTTAGTGTGGTGACTTGGAGTCATTAGAAGAAGGGGTTATTAAAAGGGGGAAATTAAAAATGTAATATAAAGGAAGGGGGCATTTAAAGTAAGGAGCTTTAGGAAGGGGCATTATACTATGTGGGAGCCACTAAGAAGGACATGATACATTGTGGGGGCCAATAAGGGAGTGTTTTTTTCAGCAGGTTACTACATGGTGAAACACAGAGAGGTGTTCCTAGGAATGTGATGAACCTTTTAGTAGACTGCTTAAAGTCCCAAGTATATTCAGTGTCACAGAGAAGCTGCGATGGGGTTCTGTTTTCACTCATTTTATCCAATTTGCAAATATATATCTATCCACTAGATGTCAGTGTGAGAACAATTTGATGATGCAGTAAACCTTTACCAGATATATACAACTTGAACAAGTTTGGCAAAGTTTACATCTCTGCTTTTCACACATAGAAAATAGAGAATAGAAAATGAAAAGTATAAATATGTAATTGTTTGACTTGGCTTGACATGAAGCACAAGATAAAGAATAAATGATATTGAGGAACTTCCCATATGATTAGCCATCAATATTAGAACAGTGCTAGACCTCAACCAGCTGACTTCACCAAGAACCGCAGTCAAACTCCAATTTTAAGGGGTTTCTGGGGATAAATAAAATCTGATATATGGCTGGGGGGTTGGGCTTAAAAAATAATGTTATAGTCACTGTTCTCCCACAGCGCCGCTCGTCACTTCTGACCTCTGTTTAAAAAAGGTCTGCCACGCGCCTTCTACTGCCTGTCCATTCTGACAATGCCCCATTTTGAAACCACAATTACTTATAATTCTTATAAATACATATAAATGCATCCTTGTCACAATGGCCTATTATGACATTACACTAACCTATTGTCACAATGGTCCATTAGAACATCAAAGCATGGTGAAGTACTTATCATGGGGGACTTCAATTACCCAGATATTGACTGGGGGGCAGAAACATGCAGGTCCTTCAAAGGTAGCAGGTTCTTGTCAACAACAAAAGACAATTACCTGTCGCAAATAGTCCTGGAGCCAACAAGAGGGGGGGGGGGGCACTGCTGGACCTTATCCTAACCAACAGACCTGATAGGGTATCAAAACTACAGGTTGGGGGGAACCTGGGGAATAGTGATCATAATATCATTAATTTTGTACTACGGTTTACTAAGAACGTTAGGGAAGGGGCAACCAACACTCTAAACTTCAGGAGGGCAAATTTTCAGCAACTAAGGGAAGACCTTAAAGGCATAGACTGGGATAATGTTCTCAAAGACAAAACCCCCCCAAAAATGGGAATTTTTCTCATATATTCTGAAAAAGTCCTGTGAGAAACACATACCTTATGGGAAAAAGCATAAGAGGAACAAGAAACAGCCAATGTGGCTAACTAGTCTTGTAAGGAAAGCAAAAAGCGAGAAAGATAACGTGTTTAAGGTGCTAAAACGAGAAGAGCGATGAGGCATTACAGTATTGTAGAGAGAAAAATAAATCCAGTAAAAAGCAGATAAAAGCCGCAAAAAAAAGAGACTGAGAGAAATATTGCCAGGGAGAGCAAAAATAATCCCAAATAATTTTTTAAGTATATAAATGATAAGAAACAAAAAATGGAGAGTGTGGGCCCTTTTAGGAATAACAAGGTGGCCATGGTGGAAGGAGTTGAGAAAAGGGCCAATCTACTGAATGTCGCCTTCTTGATTGTCTTTACCCAGGAAAATTCCCTGGTGGAAGACACAATGAGGAATAATGTAAATTCTCTTTGGAATGTCAACAGTTTAACCCAGGAAAAGGTACAGCGCCACCTCACAACCACTAAGATAGATAAATCACCGTAGCTAGATGGCATACAACCCCGGGTTCTACATTAACTATTTACCGTGATAGACAGACCATTTTAAAAAAAAAACAGGATTGAAAAGCGATCCTGGAAACTAAAGACCTGTGAGTCTAACTTCTGTGGTGGGGAAAATATTTGAGGGATTTGTTAGAGATGCTATCCTGGAGTATCTCACTGTACATAACCTTAAAAACCAGTATCAGCATGGGTTTATGAGAGATCGGTTCTGTCAGACTAATTCCAGACTGGATCTGGGGGACGCTGTGGATGTTATATATCTGGAGTTTTCAAAGGCATTTGACACCGTGCCACATAAAAGGTTGGTACATAAAATGAGAGTACTGGGACAAGGGGAAAATCTGTGTTTTTGGGTAAGTAATTGGCTTAGTGATAGAAAACAGAGGGTCGTCATTAATGGCACATTCTCAGATTGGGTTGAGGTTACTAGTGGAGTGCCACAGGGGTCAGTATTGGGGCCACATCTTTTTAATATTTTTATTAATGACTTTGTAGTGGGTTTACACAGTCAAGTTTCAATATTTGCAGATGATACTAAACTGAGGTTGATAGTTTAGCATTACAGAGGGATTTGTGGAAGCTTGAGGAGTGGGCAGAGAAATGGTTGATGAGGTTTAATGTAGATAAATGTAAAGTTATGCAATTGGGCCATGGAAACAAAAAGTATAATTATGTTCTAAACAGTCAATTACTTGGTAAAACTGGAGCTGAAAAGGACTTGGGTTATCGGTGGATGGTAAACTTAATTTTAGTGACCAGAGCCAGGCGGCTGCTGCTAAACCAAATAAAATCATGGGATGTATGAAGAGAGGAATAGATTCTCATGATAAAGACATAGTTTGCATAGTTATACAAATCCCTGGTCAGACCACACAAGGAATATTGTGTACAGTTTTGGGCACCAGTGTATAAAAAGGATATAGTAGAACTGGAACTGGTGCAGAGGAGAGCAACCAAGATTATTAGGGGAATGGGGGCACTAGAATTAAAATGACAGATTACAAAATTTGGGATTATTCAGTTTAGAAAAAAGACGACTGAGGGGAGACCTCATTACAATGTACAAATTCCTGAATGGACAGTACAAGGATCTCTCCAAAGATCTTTTTATACCTAGGCCTGTGACCAGGACAAGGGGGCATCCTCTACGCCTACAGGAGAGGCGATTTTACCATCACCATAGACAAAGGTTCTTTACTGTATGAGCAGTGAGACTGTGGAACTCTCTGCCGCAGGAGGTTGTTATGGTGGACTCTATGTACATGTTCAAGAGAGGCCTGGATGACTTTCTGGAGATAAAAAATATCATGGATTATGGGGATAAAACATTTACTTATTTCTTAAAGATTGGACTTGATGGACTTGCGTCCTTTTCCGACCTTATAAACTTTATAATATATATACTTACCCCTTAGTGAAGCGGCCTAAAAAGTCTCTAGAATTTTCATTTGCAGTGGTTAATAGCCATAATTTTTTTGTGCACTACCTTAAAATTTTTTGCATGTGTTTTTTTGGGACACATAGAGTTTAATTAAAAACGTATTAAATGTTTAATTTAATTTTTTTCATTTTTATTTGGGTTTAAAAACTGAAAAAAGTCTTTTTTTGTAATTTATAGTACAGATTTTTTTTTTTTTCCATTTCAGACATTTTATTGTTGATGATTGCAGCCTGGGACAAAAGTTTAGTAAATTACCAGCATCCAGTAAAATTCACCAGAGGTCACAGTGGGCAGTTTGTAACTGGGGGTCATCTGTAAGTGGTGTTTTTTTAAAATCAGGATGTAAAAGTACAATGGCCTTGTGCAGAAAGTTGGCAGCTTTAGGGAGTACAGTTAAATAAAAAGTTATCTGGTGGGCCTACTTAACTTTGTTCTCGATCACAGAAAATCCAACTGAATATTCAAATACAGAAAATATAACAGCATGCAAGAGAGAGAAAAAGTGTTCTAGGTTATCCATTGTGGAATGCAGACCTTGAAACAGATGAATGGTAAACATAGTTAGCAAACGATCCTTATCTCTAACATTCACATGCTCTCACTCTATCAGCTTTGAGGAATGTATGAAAGCAAAACTACATACAAAATTACATGGCATTTATTAAAAAGATAAAATATTCTTTGTACCGTGTTAGCTAGTGGTGAAAGGAGTGGCTAGGAGTCCTCAGTTGATGATACCTTTTGTTGGCTAACTAAAAAAGATTATAACAATTGCCAGCTTTCAAGACTATTTGGGTCTCTTCATCATGCATGATATAAGACATCTGAATAGAACACAAATTTATACACAAATGGACATATTAGGGCTGTGGTTGATGAGACAAGTGATAAGAGACAGGACAATCAATGGATGAAGAAAAGTGAACACTAATGGTAATAAATGTTCCAGCACTTGGGGTGTGAGATGTTTTTATTGTCCCTTAATTGAGATCTGGTGCATTGCAGGGATGACCCCTCCAGGCAGGGGCGTAACTACAGTGGTAGCAGCCATAGCAGCTGCTATGGGGCCCAAAGTGTCATGGGGCCCCATCACCCAACCTTACAAAGTAAAGAATGGAGGATGTACCCCATTATATACACTCACCGGCCACTTTATTAGGTACACTTGTCCAACTGCTCGTTAACACTTAATTTCTAATCAGCCAATCACATGACAAATCCCTGGTCAGACCACACATGGAATATTGTGTACAGTTTTGGGCACCAGTGTATAAAAAGGATATAGTAGAGCTGGAACGGGTGCAGAGGAGAGCAACCAGGATTATTAGGGGAATGGGGGGATTAGAATACAATGACAGATTACAAAATTTGGGATTATTCAGTTTAGAAAAAAGACGACTGAGGGGAGACCTCATTACAATGTACAAATACCTGAACGGACAGTACAAGGATCTCTCCAAAGATCTTTTTATACCTAGGCCTGTGACCAGGACAAGGGGGCATCCTCTACACCTAGAGGAGAGGCGATTTTACCATCAACATAGACAAAGGTTCTTTACTGTAAGAGCAGTGAGACTATGGAACTCTCTGCCGCAGGAGGTTGTTATGGCGGACTCTATGTACATGTTCAAGAGAGGCCTGGATGCCTTTCTGGAGAGAAAAAATATCAGGGGTTATGGGGATAAAACATTTATTTAATTCTTAAAGGTTGGACTTGATGGACTTGCGTCTTTTTCCAGCCTTATATTCTATGATGCTATGATACTATGAACATCAAAACAACCCATTGTTACAAAGGCCCATTATGACATCACAATAACCCATTGTAACATCACTATGACCCACTATGACAATAAACCATTATGAAATCAGTATGACCCATGTTCACAATGACCCATTATGACATCACAATGGACAATTATGAAATCACAATGATCTAATGGCCCATTATGACATGACAATGACCTTTTGTCACAAAGGCCCATCATGACATCACAATGACCTATTGCCAAAATCACAATGATCCATTCGAACAATAACCCAATGTCACATCATTAAGTCCCATTGTGACCTCTCATTGTACCTTGTTGATATCATAATGTCCCACTGTGACATAAAACTCATTTTCATGATACCACACTGACTATTTATGACAAAGCAATGTCCCATTGTTGAATCATAGTGGATTTTTATTACCTCAATGCCTTATATGACATAACAATGCTCAGTTACAAAATCAGCATGCTGCATGATGACATCACAATGACACTACATGACACCACACTGCCCCTTTAAGACAATATAATGATTTTTATCACATCACAATGCCCTGTTTTAACATAATAAAGCCCATTATGACATAATCATTAGTCTCGGTGAAACTGAGTGAAATAGAATTATTTGACCTTATATTTTCATTATAAGCAAAACTGTTTTAGTTGCTCATGGAAACCAATCAGAGCTTCATTTTCATTTTAGAAACTGCAATAGGAAAATGAAACCTGAGCTCTGATTGGTTGTGATTAGCAACTAGAACAGTTTTGTTCTTTCAGATCCTTTTGAAAGATCTAAACCAATATGGTAAATTAGCATGGAGAAAATTAATATAAAGTGATCAGTGCTGTGGTTATACAGATATATGTATACGTCTTCTTGTAAATCTCATCAAAATGACCTTATTCCAGATAAAAAAAATTCCAGTGCGTTTCCTTCGTCTTTGCCAGAGGAATTTCTCCCATCAATCTGGCTGAAGGTATCCACTCTCCACCCACCGGACATATCAGGAGGCTTAGACCTGCAGGCGGACAGCACCTCTAAGCAATTCTACACCAGGTTCTGTCTGCTGTAGATTTTTACAAAAACTTGTGAACATTCAACAGTAAATGTTTGCAGACTATGGCAGTTCCTCCATCGCTGTCCGTGCCCCCTTCATGTGCCCTCTACATGCAGGTGCTTGCTTGAAGGGCAAAGAGTTAGTAAGTTATTGTGCTTATTTCAGGGCTTGAATGCCAAAAAACTGGCATAAAAGTACTGATAAATGTCCCCCCATATGGTCTTCAGTCAAAATGTCGACATTAGACAAGAGTACCAATTTCATGTTTTTTCAACACATTGGTAAGTTTTAATAAATGCTATAAATACTCTCAGAACAGGGAAGAATGTGTCACGTGGATTTATGTCTTTTTATGACTCTTGAGGAATCAGACCTGGAGGCAGTGGCGTAACTAGGAGAGGCAGGGCCCCTTAGCAGACTTCTGAATGGGGCCATCCTTCCCCCTTAAAAAAATATACATATTTATATACTCGCAAATGTGGGTTACAGTTACACAGTACACATAATGCAGTATGTATACACATCATACATTCTGTACTCATTCAGCATATATACATCACAGATACAGCATATATACATCACATGTATGTCATACACATATTATGTTGTACAATGTACACTCCCCGGCCACTTTATTAGGTACACCATGCTAGTAATGGGTTGGACACCCTTTTGCCTTCAGAACTACCTCAATTCTTCGTGGCATAGATTCAACAAGGTGCTGGAAGCATTCCTCAGAGATTTTGGTCAGAGATTTTGGTCCATATTGACATGATGGCATCACACAGTTGCCGTAGATTTGTCGGCTGCACATCCATCATGCGAATCTCCCGTTCCACCACATCCCAAAGATGCTCTATTGGATTGCATCAACAAGGCATTTCCACCCACAGAACTGCCGCTCACTGGATGGTTTTTCTTTTTCGGACCATTCTCTGTAAACCCTAGAGATGGTTGTGCCCCCCCCTCTTGTTGGCTCCAGGACTATTTGCGACAGGTAATTGTCTCTTGTTGTCGACAAAAACCTGCTACCTTTGAAGAACCTGCAGGTTTCTGCCCCCAGTCAATATCTGGGTAATTGAAGTCCCCCATGATAAGTACTTCACCATGCTTTGAAGCTGCATCCATTTCACTTATCAGCATTTCCTCTGTTGCCTCTATTATATTTGGAGCCTTATAACAAACCACCAGTAATATTTTATTATTCTTTTTCCCTCCCCTTATCTCCACCCATAGGGACTCTACATTTTCATTTGTGTCACAGATGTCATCTTGCAGGACAGGCTTGAGGCAAGAATTCACATATAAACAAATCCCTCCCCCTTTTTTATTTATATGATCATTTCTAAAAAGACTATAACCATCTATAGTAACAGCTCACTCATAGCTACTCTCCAGCCCTGTCCCGCTGATACCCAATATATTATATTTGTGCTCCAAGATTAAGAGTTGCAGTTCCTCCATTTTGTTTGTGCACTTGATATGGTTTTCTCTTTCCCTATTCCTTTTGTTCTTATTACCTAATCTTATTCCAGCCCCCCTTCCTCCCCCATGGACTATGACTCTTCCCAGCTCTCTATCTACACTGTCTTTTTGCCCTGCACAAGTGTAGTTGCCCTCCCCCCACGTCTCTAGTTTAAACACTTCTCCAACCTTCTGGCCATTTTTTCCCCCAAAACAGCTGCACCCTCCCCATTGAGGTGCAGCCCATCCCTACTGTAGAGCCTGTAGCCGACAGAAAAGTCAGCCCAGTTCTCCATGAACCCAAAACCCTCCTTCCTACACCAACTTTTGAGCCACTTATTTACCTTTCTGATCTTCCACTGCCTTTCTGGTGTGGCACTTAGTAGAGTTAGTATTTCGGAGAAAAATTCAGTAAAAGGTCCTTATGGCCTAAATCCCTGAAATAATTTTTAAGGACCTTCCACCTACCTATTACTTTGTCATTAGTGGACCATGACCGCTGGTTCCTCACCAGCCCTTCCAAGTAATCTGTCAACCCGATCCGCAACATGCCGAACCCGAGCACCCGGCAAACAACACACTGTTCGGTATGCACGGTCTTTGTGAAAGATTGCCCTGTCTGTTCCCCTAATAATCAAATTGCCCAATACCAGCACCTGTCTGACCTTGCCTGAGCTCCCATTACCCTTCTTACCGGAGCAGACAGTCCCCTGGTTGCTAGAGGCCACGTCTTGCTGCAGCATTGCTACCCCAGAATCCACTAGCCTGGCAAACTTATTGGGGTGCACCAGATCAGGACTAGACTCCCTGCAATTCTTCTCTCTACCCCGCCTTCTACATGTTACCCAACTAGCTGTCCCCTCACTTCTGCACCTCTCTACTTCTATCCCCACACCTATCTTTCCCAGAGAGTTTGTGCTCCAGGAGCAGTAAACTTTGCTCCATATTGTCAATTGCCCGCAGCCTTGAAACTCGCTCATTCAGATCCAGAATCTGGGCTTCCAGATGAGCAATTTTCACACATCCCACAGCAGTATTCCCCCTCGAACGGCTGTTCAAGGAAATTATACATGGCACAGGATGTACACTGTGTAGCAATGCCGCTTATGAAGTTCATCGTGCTAATAAGGAATACAAGAAAAATACGGAAGAAAGGAAGATTCACAGTAAACGTAACACAAAATACAGCAGTTATCTGCTAAGGTCCCTCAAACTTAAGTCCCTTAATCCTAAATTCCCACTTTGGACACTGCACACACTTAGGAACAATACACACTCGCCACAAAGTTCCCACACTCGCTTTTCTGATTGCTCTTAAAAAGGTTATTTGCCACAAAAATCAGCTGTGTTCACTGAAACAAGATCTGGGTGCAGTGGATAAGGTGGTTAAGGAATTTTTTATCCAATCGCTGATTCTCTCTGTTCCCCCAGGACCCCCCAGTTCCCTTTTGTCCCTGCATGAACACTTTGAACATTTCAAAGGGAACATGTCACATAACTTATATACTGTACATTCCAATGTGAAAAACATGCTTTATACAATAGTGATTCTTTGCCTAAAGTTCTCTTTTAACTTCAGATTTTGAATAAAAACATCACATAAAAGTTACCTTAGAATTGAGAGTCATCTTTGTCAGAGAATTAAGGCTACTACTAAATTCTAACAAGCTTTTCTAGTTTCTAGAACATTCATTGAGTATAAAGTCCTCTGTAGTTATTGTATTAATTGGGCAGGATAATAAAAAGAAAAAATAATGCTCCAAGCTGTGAAAGATCACTGCTTCCAGATGTCTTTTTGTTTCCCATTTACATGCTGAACCCCTAAAAATACCACAGTAACATACACTATCATGTATCAAGAAAACAACACTGTGCTTCTAAATAATATATACCCATCATAACTGACCAGGCTGTGTCCCCGACATATCAAACCGGTAAATGTGCTTTACTGATTGCTATGGTGAAGCAGATCCAGCATCCCCCACCAGGGCCGAGCCTTTTCTTGTGGCCTGGAGGCAGCCGGGCCCAGAACACCGGAGGGGCTAGTTAGTGCGGCCTAGGGCACGCTGTGGTCACGGTGCTTGGTATAGGAAGGTTGAACCTTCTAGGTTACTAGAAGGCTGACCTACAGCCTGGCAGGTCTACAGCAGGTGGTGTGTGCAAGAAATAAGGAGGGAGAGGCTGATGTACTGGGTTCTCCCTGGGGCAACCCCTGAGTGTCTGTAAGAGGAATCCCTGGTTGATGGATGGGGAAGCCCATGATGTTAAGCAGCCGTATCCAGGGATCAGACCAAGGCAACGTTGTGCAAATCAACTTTCAATTCTTTACTCAACAGCAGGAAACGGCCAAACTATAACAGCAGATTTAGCAGCAGATTCAGCAGGCTGGAAGAGTCATGGAGAGCTGGTAACAGGAAGGTTACACACAGCCTGGTAGCAGGTTCAGGCTGGGCTGATAGAGATGTAGCAGAGTCTAGGTGGTGGATCTCGGCTCTGGGCTTAAGTCTCCTGACTTGCCCTGGTTGATATGCAATGTTCTCATGCACCTGTGGTTGCTGGTAGTGGATACTGACATGTACTGCTCACTCTGACTAGATTGAACCAGACCAGTGTTAGACTGGGGTGTAAAGGGCCCACCAGAGGAACTGAGTCTGTGGGCCCACTTTCTATTTCAACAATCTTGGTTTATTTTTTCCCCTGAGGTTGCACTCACACATTGGGGCAGATTTACTTACCCGGCCCATTCGCGATCCAGCGGCGCATTCTCTGCTCTGGATTCGGGTCCGGCCGGGATTTATGAAGGCAGTTCCTCCGCCGTCCACCAGGTGGCGCTGCTGCGCTGAAAATCATCTCAACGCGCCGGAATGCACCACCTCGGACCAGGTGAAGGTAAGCGCTCCCCAAGCGACATTTTTTCGGTTTTTAAATGCGGCGGTTTTTCCGAATACGTCGGGTCTTCGTTCGGCCACGTCCCCAGATTTCCGTCGCGCGCATGCCGGCGCCGATGCGCCACAATCCGATCGCGTGCGTCACAATCCCGGGGCAATTCAGGTACAATCGGCGCAAATCGGAAATATTCGGGTAACACGTCAGGAAAACGCAATTCGGGCCCTTAGTAAATGACCCCCATTGTGTTTAAACCACGTTTTAGCGTGCGTCCACGCGTTCAGTTTTTCAGATGCAGTTTTTGAAGTCAAAAGCAGTTGTGGATGATAATGGATGAGACAAATAATTGAAAGGTTCTGCTGCTCCTCCTACTTTTACTCCATTCCTGGTTTGGGCATCAAAAACTGCATCTGAAAAACTGAACATGTGGTCGCACCCTTAGGGTGATGTCAGACGTGCCGCTTTGCAAACGCAGACAAAGCAGCACGTCTGTCATCACCCTTTAAGATGTAATACAACGAGTAGAGGAGATTTGCCTATTTATATTATTGTTAACATGCGTGTTCACAAAACACAATTTAATGCAATGTTGACACATGCATTAACATTGTGTTAAGGTTTCAGTTTTATGATGACATGTTAACACATGTGTTAACACCACATTCACATTGTGTTTTGTAAACGCAGTGTAATTAAAGGAAACCTACCACTTGAAGTGGCAGGTATAAGAAGGAAATACCGAGCTTATTTTTGTTAGTGTTTTAAACCGCTGTATCGCGGTTTAAAACACTTTTTAAACTTTATAGCCAAAGCTGCTTCGGCACAGAGAGGTACACGCTCGGCGCTTACCATGCGCGCGACCACATGGGAAGTGAAGGAGAGCCGCTCGCATGGTAAGCGCCGAGCGCGTACCTCCCTGCGCCAAAGCAGCTTCGGCTATAAAGTTTAAAAAGTGTTTTAAACCGCGATACAGCGGTTTAAAACACTAACAAAAATAAGCTCCGGCACCAGCTCACCCTTTCCTTCTTATACCTACCACTTCAAGTGGTAGGTTTCCTTTAAGCAAATCTCCTCTCCTCAGTTGTTGAATTGCATTTCAAAATGTGATATAAATCAACAGCTGAGGAGAGGAGATTTGCCTCATTACACAGCTGTTATCAAGTGCGTTTACAAAACAATGTGAATGAAGACATTTGTTAACATTTTGTTAACATTAAAATAACACATTGCGTTTTGGTTGCGTTTTCACACGTATTACAACAGCTGAGGAGCTGAGTTGTCCAATTGCATTACTGTTAACATGCAGCGTAAACAAGAAGTTAACATTTACGTTAACAACGTGATAACACATATGTTAACATGTTTATATTGCGTTTTGTACCTCTCCTCTGCTCTTGTAATGCGTTTCAAAACCGCAGCCTTCACACATTCCGTTAGCGTTGCGTTCATAACGCATATCCGTTACCAGAGAAGCGCATGCTATCGGGTTATCAATCGTATGCATTTCCCGGGAAACACATATGCGATCGGCTCGAGACCCGGCCACTGTGCGCTAGCGGTGCATTATGAACGCGGTGCTAGTGGAACGTGTGAACGCGCCCTCAGGGCATGTTCACATGTTGCGCTTTGATGGCATTTAAAACGCATTACAACAGCTGAGGAGAGGTACACGCAAATGTTAAATCACCTCTCCTCAGCTGTTGTAAAATGCAATGAAAACGCCCTGAGGGTGCATTCCCATTTTGGATGGGTCAAAAAGCATGTGTCAGAACGCATAAATGTTAAAGGGGTTATCCAGTTATAAATAGTTACTTATGGCCGGGCTGGGGCGAGCTATTTAAAAATAACAAACGTGTACTTACCTCCTCCGGCACCGCTGATGTCCCGCGCCGCGGTCCGTCTCATCTGTGAGCCGGTTTGTATACAGGGGCTTACAACGCTGAGAAATAGGGACGGATGGGAGGAGCCGGCCACATCGCTGGCCGGAAGCTCCCTGTGCGCTGCTTCTGTGCCCCTGTAAACAAACAGGGGCACGGATCAAACGAACCGTGGTGTGGGACATCAGCGGCGCCGGAGGAGTTATGTACACGTTTGTTATTTTTAAATAGCCTGCCCATAAGTATATTTCTATACCCGGATAACACCTTTAAATGTTATAATGCATTTGGCTACACTGGAAGCGTTTTTTTCCTTGTTGGAAATGTAAGCAGCTCTACTAACATTTTCACAGGTGCTTACACTTTCAGAAATGAAAGAAAAACTTATTAAAACCAGCCAAACACATGGTAAACATGCAATCACGCATGCATTTTCAATGTGTTTATAAATGCACCAAGAACGCATAATGTGACCGCACCCTCATAAGTAAGCATTACATTTATATACAACCTTCATGAACATTTACACATTCTACATATATACAAATATAAATTGCACTATTATTCACACTAAATACTACCTGTACATGAACATTCCACATACGTCCTTGCATTACATGCACATCTACATTCCACATACATACATATATATTATACTAAAAAGAGTCAATAGTTACCTTTCTTACACAATGGATCTTGTAGTTTTGCCTTCACTGTTGGACAGCAGTTAAGGCAATCACATTAGATCTGCAGCTGGGGCTTGGAGGGGGCATAAAGGCTGCTGGGGGTGATCAGATGATAAGACTGAAAAGATTAGGGGGGGGGGGGACAAGGTAGTGCAACACCCTCGCCGATGCAAGGCAGAGTGGTTGAGTGGTTGTTGCGAATACGTCCCACCATGTAGCTTGCAGCCTGTGTAGGGTCTGATCAGCCCCACAGCATGTCACTACATAACACAGATGAGCACTGCAGTGGTAGATCCTGCCTGGTAAGGCAGGAGTTATTTGTTTTCTGTGATGTAATTCCAGCAACCAATCACATGTGTTATACTGTGTGTCTGTGAGCTGAGATGTAATTGGAGGAGTAGCCACCACCTGACCAGTGGGAGTAACAAAACCCCTGGTCAGGAAACTTCTAGAAGAGTTCTCTCTCAGAGGAGAGGTCAGAAGAAGAAGGCAGTCAGACCTAGGAGTCTGAACAGAGCAGTCTAATCTAGTTAGACAGGAAGACAGACACAGAGGAGTCTGTGCAGCCAGCACACCAGACCAAAGCAGGTGAGCCCTGCTCCCTGCCTGAAGAGTGGAACTAAGAGCTAGTTAGTGAGAGGAAAGGGGTATCATCCTACCTTCAAGGGTGATACCTGAAGCAATCCAGGACAAGCTGAAGCATTCTACTAGGACACAGCTATCTCCCAGCCTGCCCTTTGCATCCAGGCTGATGATCCATGCTGTGGCTCCCTCCAACTACATCTCCAGAATTCCACCATTCTGTTAAGGCACGCTGCTAATGTACCTGTGGGTTCCAATAAAGAACTGTAAGTTATTTTTGTTCAACGTGGGTTGCCCCAGGGAGAACCGCTATAGCAGCCTCTCCCTGATCATTTCTTGCCAACACCACCCTGCTGGAGACCTACCAGGCTGTAGGACAGCCCTCCGGTTCCCATACCAAGCACCGTGACACTAGCGTGCCTAGGCCGCAACCGCCAGCCACTCAGGTACTGCGGGCCCCGGCTGTCTCCCGGCCCCAATACAAGGCTAGGCCCCGGTGGGGGATGTTGCAGGAGTAAAACCAGCTGGGGGGATATATCAGATAAGAAGTACAGCAGTAAGAAGTAAACATAGAAGTGAGCAGCTGCAGGGAGACACAGGTGGAAAGGGAAATGGAAAAATAAGGAATAATTCAGAAGAGCTAATAATGAAGTTAGGAGGGAGATGCAGAGTACAGTAAAGAGGGGGAACCAGCCTGCAGGAAACCGCCATAATCTACTTTTCTTCTGGCTCCCTCTACTTCCTGTGCAACTCTTTCAGCCTCCCCCTCCTGTCACTGCCGACTGCATAACAATGTGATCAGCACAGCACAGAGCTGGAGAGGCAGGAAGACAGGATCGCTAGTCAGTAGCTGGAGAGGGAGGAAGACAGGATCGCTATCATTAGCTGAGAGCGGAGAGGAGTAGCAGAGCGGAGGGAGAGGTCTCTAGTGAGTAGCTGGAGAGGGAGGGAGACAGGATCGCTAGTCAGTAGCTGGAGAGGGAGGGAGACAGGATCTCTCTAGTGAGTAGCTGGAGAGGGAGGGAGACAGGATCTCTAGTGAGTAGCTGGAGAGGGAGGGAGACAGGATCGCTAGTGAGTAGCTGGAGAGGGAGGAAGACAAGATCGCTAGTGTGGAAGGGGCCTTAAATGTTATAATGCATTTGGCTACACTGGAAGCGTTTTTTTCATTGTTGGAAATGTAGCAGCTCTAATAACATTTTCACAGGTGCTTACACTTTTCAGAAAAATGAAAGAAACACTGATTTGAAAACCAGCCAAACACGGGAACATGCAATCACGCGATGCATTTTTCAACAATGTGGTTTATAAATGCACCAGAAGAAAATTGTGCCGCAACCATCATAAGTAGGCATTACATTATATATACAACCCTTCATGAAACATTTACAATTCTACATTATAACAATATAAATTGCACTATTATTCACACTAAATACTACCATGTACATGACATTCCCACATCGTCCTTGCATACATGCAACTCTACCATTCCCATATACTATCTATTATACTAACCAGAGTCTCAGTACTTCCTTTCTTACAAATGGATCTTGTAGTTTTGCCTTCCATAGTTGGACAGCAGAAGGCAATTCACAGTAGATCTGCGAGCTGGGGCTTGGAGGGGGCCATAAAGTGCTGGGTTGGTGATCAATGATAAGACTGAAAAGATTAGGGGGGGGGGGGGACAGGTAGAGGCAACACCCTCTGCCGATTGCAATCAGAGGGGTGAGTTTGTTTTGCGTACGTCCCACCTGTAGCTTGCAGCCTGTGTAGGGTCTGATCAGCCCCACAGCATGTCACTATATCAACTAACACAGATGAGGCACTGCGTGGTAGACCCCTGCCTGTAGCGCGAGTTATATTGTGTTTTTATGTAATGTCTTCCAGCAACCAATCACATGTTTATACTGTGTGTCTGTGAGCTGAGATGTAATTGGAGAGTAGTACCACCACCTGACCAGTGGGAATTAACAAACCCCTGGTAGACCACCTTCTAAGCAGTTCCTCTCGTATGGAGGTCAGGAAGCTCAACCCTCAGTCAGACCTAGGAGTCTGAACAGTAGCAGTCTATCTAGTTAGACAGGAGACAGAACAAGAGTCTGTGCAGCCAGCACACCAGACCAACAGCAGGTGAGCCCTGACCCCTGCCTGAAGAGTTGGAATAAGAGCTAGTTAGTGCGAGGAAACGGGGTTTATCATCCTACCGCATTCAATTGATACCTTAAGCAATCCAGGAGAAGACTGACGCATTCTACACTAGGAACACGCAATTATCTTGCGCCACCCTTGCCTTTGCATCCAGGCTGATGATCCATGCTGTGGATCCCTTTCCAACTACATCTCCAGAAATTCCCATGCCATTCTGGTTAGGCACTCTGCTACATGTCTGTGGTTCCAACAGATTCACTACCTGTCATTATGATTTTGTTTCAACGTGGGTTGCCAAGGAGAACCGCTATAGCAGCCTCTACCCTATCATCTTCTTGCCACACACCCC
The DNA here is from genome assembly GCA_019512145.1 of Engystomops pustulosus. Lineage (NCBI taxonomy): Eukaryota > Metazoa > Chordata > Amphibia > Anura > Leptodactylidae > Engystomops > Engystomops pustulosus. The sequence goes on from CM033642.1 coordinate 221,142,749, forward strand.
TTTCTTTCGACGCTACCCCTGACTTCCTGACATCCCTGTCGTCTTTATCCCCCTCCCCCCGCCCCTTTTCCCCTCGATTTCTCTGGGACTTTCCTCACGCCCCGTCCTCATACCCCGCATTCCGTCCTTGGCTGGACGCTGATCGGTTCCCTATGTAGGACTGGGGTTACCGAGTTTCTTCCGAGCTTCTCCCCCTACCCTATCTCTTCCCCCCCTTTTTTTGTGCTGTTGCCGAGCGCTCCCCCTCTTGGTGGCCGCTCTCCTGCTCCGCCTATCCCAGTCCCGTCGCCGTCGCACCCATCTCCCGTGCGGCCTATCTGCCGTTCTCCCCTTTGGCCCGTGCCCTGAGCCCCCCCTCCTGCCTCCTTCGCGCCTACGCTCCTCCTTCCTCGAGCGGTCGCTCTCTCTTATCCCTCTTCCCTCTTGTGTACCCCCCCCTGCAGGAAACCGCCATAAGCTACTTTTTCTTCTGGCTTCACTCCAACTGTCCTTTGTCAAACTCTTTCAGCCTCCCCTCCTGATCGCTGAGGCCTAAGGGATAGAGACGGTATCCATCTGCTGCCTAACAATGTGATCAGCACATCACAGAGCTGGGAGGGCAGGAAGACATGGATCGCTAGTCAGTAGCGATGGAGAGATGGAGAGGATCTCTAGTGAGATATCTGGAGAGGGAGGGAGACAGGATCGCTAGTGAGTAGCTGGAGAGGGAGGGAGACAGGATCGCTAGTGAGTAGCTGGAGAGGCAGGAAGACAGGATCTCTAGTGATTAAGCTGGGAGAGCGGGGAGACAGGATCTCTAGTGAGTAGCTGGAGAGGGAGGGAGACAGGATCCTAGTAGTATCTGAGAGGGAGGGAGACGGATCCTAGTGAGTGCTGGGATGAGGGAGGGAGACAGGATCGCTAGTGAGTAGCTTGGAGAGGGAGGAATACAAGATCGCTAGTGAGTACTAGAGAGGGAGGAACAGGACTCTAGTGAGTAGCTGGAGGCAGGAGGACAGGACCTCTAGTGAGTAGTCTGGAGAGGAGAAAGACAGGATCGCTAGTGTAGTAGCTGGAGTAGGAGGGGAGAAGTGATCTCTTTGATTTAGCTGGAGAGGGAGGGAGACAGGATCTCTAGTGAGTAGCTGGAGAGGGAGGGAGACAGGATCTCTAGTGAGTAGCTGGAGAGGGAGAGAGACAGGATCGCTAGTGAGTAGCTGGCAAGGAGGGAGGGAGACAGGATCTCTAGTGAGTAGCTGGAGAGGCAGGAAGACAGGACCTCTAGTGAGTAGCTGGAGAGGGAGGGGACAGGATCTCTAGTGAGTAGCTGGAGAGGAGGGAGAGACAGGATCTCTAGTGGAGTAGCTGGAGAGGAGGGCCAAGAGGATCTGCTAGTGAGTAGCTAGTAGATGGGCAGGAAGACAGGATCTCTAGTGAGTAGCTGGAAGCAGGAAGACAGGATCCTATGAGTAGCTGGAGAGGAGGAGAGACAGGATCGCTGGGTGAGTAGGCTTGGAGAGGAGGAGACAGGATCTCTAGTGAGTAGCTGGAGAGGGAGGGAGACAGGATCACTAGTGAGTAGCTGGAGAGGGAGGGAGACAGGATGCTCATTGATAGCTGGAGAGGGGAGGGACACTAGTATCGCTATGAGTAGCTGGAGAGGGCAGGAAGACAGGATCGCTATGGTACTGGAGAGGAGGGAGACAGGATCTCTAGTGAGTAGCTTGAGAGGAGGAGAACAGGACTCTATGAGTAGCTGGAGAGGGGAGGAAACATGAATCGCTAGTGTTAGGCTGGAGAGGGAGGAAGACAGATCCGCTGAGTAGCTGGAGAGGCAGGAAGACAGGATCGCTAGTGAGTAGCTGGAGAGGGAGGGAGACAGGATCTCTAGTGAGTAGCTGGAGAGGGAGGGAGACAGGATCTCTAGTGAGTAGCTGGAGAGGGAGGGAGACAGGATCTCTAGTGAGTAGCTGGAGAGGCAGGAAGACAGGATCTCTAGTGAGTATATCTGGGAGGGAGGGAGACAGTATCCTAGTGAGTAGCTTGAGAGGGAGCGGAGCAGGATCTTCTAGTGAGTAGCTGGAGAGGGAGGGAGACCAGGATCTCTAGTAGTACTGAGAGGAGGAGACGGATCACTAGTGATGCTGGAGAGGGGAGGAGACAGGATCTCAGTTAGTAGCTGGAGAGGCAGGAAGGCAGGATCTCTAGTCAGTTAGCTGGAGAGGATGAGACAGGTCACTATGAGTAGCTGGAGAGGAGGGAGAACAGGATCTCTATTGATTTGCTGGAGGAGGGACGGACGACGAGAGTAGCTGGAGAGGCACATGATTAGTAGTAGCTGGAGAGGGAGGGAGACGGATCTCTAGTGAGTAGCTTGAGAGGAGGAGACAGGATCTCTTAGTAGTAAGTCTGGAGAGCGCGGAAGGGACAGAATTCCTGAGTGAAGCTGGAGGGCGGAGAGACAAGATCTGCTTAGTGTAAGCTGAGAGGAGGGAAGACAGTGAATCTCTAGTTAGCTAGCTGAGAGAGGCAGGAGACAGGAGTCACTATGAGAACTGGAGAGGGAGGGACGACAGGAATCTCTATGAGTACTGAGAGAGGCAGGAAGACAGGAACCTCTAGTGAGTAGCTGCAGAGGCAGAGACTGCGGACCTCTAGTGGAGTAGCTGGAGAGGGAGAGGGAGACAGTATCTGCTAGTCAGTATCTGGAGAGAGGGAGGGAGACAGGATCTCTAGTGATTAGCTGGAGAGGCAGGAAGACAGGACTCTATGAGTAGCTGGAAAGGGTCGAGGAAGAGCTAAGATAGCTCTAGACTGATTGAGTCTGGAGAGGGAGGGAGACAGGATCTAGTGAGTAGCTGAAAGGCAGGAAGACAAGGATGCAGAGTGTAGTAAGTGCTGGATAGAAGGCAGGAAGACAGGATCTCTAGTGTTGCTGGAGAGGGAGGGAGACAGGATCTCTAGTGAGTAGCTGGAGAGGCAGGAAGACAGGATCTCTAGTGAGTAGCTGGAGAGGCAGGAAGACAGGACCTCTAGTGAGTAGCTGGAGAGGCAGGAGACAGATCTTAGTATAGCTGGAGGGGGGAACAGGATTCTACAGTTAGCTGGAGAGGGAGGGGACAGGATCTCTAGTGAGTAGCTGAAGGCAGGAAGACAGGATCTCTAGTGAGTGGGAGAGGGAGGGAGACAGGAATCTCTAGTGATAGCTGGAAAGAGAGGGGGGAGACAGGATCTCTAGTGAGTAGCTGGAGAGAGGAAGACGGATTCTCATATGATTACTGGAAAGGCGGGCGGAAGACAGATCTCGAGGTACGTCAGCTGTAGAGAGGAGGGAGATAGGATCTGGGGCTGAAGAAGCAGATCGAGTGTAGCTGGAAAGGCCGGAAGACAGGATCGTCTAAACGGAAAGGCAAAGTTCCAGATAGCTAGTGAGAGCTCGGAGGGAGAGGAACTGATAGCTGGAGGACGTCTCTAGTGATACTGGAGAGGGAGGGAGCAGGATCTCTAGTGATTAAGCTGGAGAGGCGAGGAAGACAGGATCCTATGAGTAGCTGGAGAGGCAGGAAGACAGGATCGTCTATAGGTAGCTGGTAGAGGCAGGGAAGACAGGATCTCTAGTCAGTAGGCTGGAGAGGAGGAACAGTCTCGTCAGATTAGCCTGGAGCCCGTCCAGGAGGACGGATGTGGAATAGCTGGAGAGGCAGAAGACAGGACCTCTAGGTGATAGTCGGAGAGGCAGGAGACAAGATCGCTAGTGAATAGCGGGAGAGGAGGGAGACAGGGATCGCTAGTGAGTAGCTGGAGAGGAGGGAGTCAGGATCGCTATTGAGTAGCGGAGAGGTGCAGGAAGACACGGATCTCTAGTGATTAGCTGGAGAGGGTAGGTGTAGACCAGGATCCTCTAGTGGTAAGCTGGAGAGGGAGGGAGACAGGATCAGTGAGTAGCTGGAGAGGGAGGGAGACGGATCTCTAGTGAGTAGCTGGAGAGGGAGGAGACAGGATCTCTAGTGAGTAGCTGGAGAGGGAGGGAGACAGGATCTCTAGTGAGTAGCTGGAGAGGGAGGGAGACAGGATCTCTAGTGAGTTGAGCCGAGGCAGGACAGATTCTGTGAGAGGGAGGGGGAGACAGAGATCTCTATGAGTACTGGAGGAGGAGGGAGACAGGATCTCTAGTGAATAGCTGGAGAGGGGGGAGACAGCGATCTCGTATGTAGCCTGGAGGAGGAGTGGAGAGAACAGGATTCTCTAGTTGATGTAGCTGGAGAGGGAGGAGACGGATCTCTAGTGAGAGTATCTGGAGAGGGAGGAGACAGGATCTCTTAGTGAGTAGCTGATTGAGGGAGGACGGTCATGAGTGCTGGAGCTAATAGGTCCTAGGGAGTAGCTGGAGAAGGGAGAAGGATCAGATGCTCCTAGTGAGTAGCTGGAGAGGGGGGGGAGGGAGACATGGATCTCTAGTGATATGCTGAGAGGGAGGGAGACAGGAATCTAGTGAGTAGCTGGAGAGGGAGGAGCCAGGATCTCTGAGCGAGAAGCCTGTTACTGAAGCCAGACGCTGGGCGACTGTATTGGAATAGTGACGGAGCTTCAGCCCTTCCCTGCTGAAGCTCTGAAGTCTGGCTGGTGGTCTTATCCCTCTTGTGTCACTCTCCTGCCCAGTAAGTTCAGTTAGCGGGGCCCACCAGAGGTGCTCCGCTGGGCCAGTCCGACACTGAACAAGACTAAGGGTGCGGTCACACGTGCGGTTTATGCATCGTTTAAAAAACACGCATTGCTCAACTGGAGGGAGATTTGCCTAATTAAACAGCTGTTTAATTAGGCAAATCTCCCTTCAGCTGTAGCAATGCGGTTTTAAACGCATGCAGTAAACGCGACGTGTGACCGCACCCTTAGCCCTAAGACCATGTGCTCCCGCCTACCAGGGGTTTATATACTCCCTTGGTCAGGTGGTAGCACTTTTCCACTTTCAGCTTGCTTTACAAGAACATCATTGGACACTAACATTATGTATTGTTAACTCTTGCCTTACCAGGCGTTGGCTACAGCTGCGATTACTAAGTTTTCCTAGCAGTAGCATCTGGATGAGTTGCGCAGGCTCAGATAGATCCTGACAAGGGGAGGGCACTATTCACAACAATCACCTTGCCTATGCATTGGCAGGGGTGTTGCACAGGGATCATTAGCCTCACCTCTCCATTACGGAGTATCTTCCACTACAGTATGCAGCAGAGGCACAATGTGATGATGTCATCACGCTTGTCGGCACATATAGCTACAGCAGGGCAAAATACAGGGCTGCTGCAAGGCAGCGGGAGAAAGGTGAGCTTTTATTTATTAAATAATGATAATAATAATCTTTATTTATTATTACTGAGAAAATAGGTGAAAAGAGTGGTAAGGGGTGCACTGGGAGTGGTACAGAAAAGGGGGTGCAACATCCCCCACCGGGACCTAGCTTTTTCTTGGGGTCTGGAGACAGCCGGGGCCGGAATACCGGAGTGGCTGGCGGTTGCGGCCCAAGCACGGTGCTTGGTATGGGGACCGGAGGGCTGTCCTACAGCCTGGCAGGTCTTCAGCAGGTGGTGTTGGCAAGAAATGATGTAGAGGGAGAGGCTGTGGTACTGGTTCTCCCTGGGGCATCCCTGAGGGTCTGTAGTATGTGTCCCTGGTAGATAGATGGGGCGCCCTTGGTGCTGATGCAGCTGTAGCAGGGACCAGACAGAGGCAATGTTGTGCATAAAAGTAACTTACAGTTCTTTATTTGAAAAAACGTAAACAACTCGCCAAACGATACTGTACAAGTGCAGTACTGGAGTGATCTTGGAGAGGAACCACAGGAGTTGTGTCTAATGCTGGAAGCTGCAGCTTTGTCCTGTTTGTGGTTCAGTATCACTCTGTGTCAGGTTGATGAGCAGAGGCCTAGTAGCTTCTCCTGTGGTGAGAGCTGGGCCTGAGAGATATGCTTCCTCTCAAGTTTCTGGAACTCTCCCTGAGCTCTGACTAACTCAACTCCTCCCCTGACTAAGGGTTTAGTTACTCCCTAGTCAGGTGGTCTCCTTCTCCAATCACACTCCAGTTACAAAAGGTGGAACATTATTGGATAAAAACATTACATTGCTTTTAACCCTTGCCTATCCAGGCAGAATCTACCGCTGCACAATTACCTGAGTATGTGTAGTGTCCTGCAGGGGAGCTGATCAGACTCACTACTAGGGGAACACACATACATATAAAGGGGCTTGTTCGCAACAACTCCTCTGCCTTATGCAACATCCCCCAGCGGGGCCTAGCCTTTTTTTGGGGCCTGGAGATAGCCGGGGCCCACAGTACCTGAGTGGCTGGCGGTTGCGGCCTAGGCACGCTAGTGTCACAGTGCTTGGTATGGGGAACCGGAGGGCTGTCCTACAGCCTGGCAGGTCTCCAGCAGGGTGGTGTTGGCAAAAAATGATGAGGGAGAGGCTGCTATAGCGGTTCTCCCTGGGGCAACCCTTTGGGGTCTGGAGTATGAGTCCCTGTGTGGTGGATAGGGTACCCGTGATGGTGACATCCGTAGTAGCAGGGACCAGACGGAGGCAGACGTTGAACAACAATAACTTACAGTTCTTTATTGGAACCGACAGGAACATTAGCAACGTGCCTTAACAGAATGGTGGAATGCTGGAGATGCAGTTGGAGGGAGCCACAGGAGTAGATCATCAGACTGGATGCAAGGGCAGACTGGGAGATAGCTGTGTCCTAGTAGGATGCTTCAGCTTGTCCTGGGTTGCTTCAGATATCACCATTGAAGGTAGGATGATATCCCTTTCCTCTCACTGACTAGCCCTTAACTCCACTCAGGTAGGGAGCTGGGCTCACCTGCTCGGGTCTGGTGTGCTGACTGCACTGACTCTTCAGAGTCTCTACTCTGATCTGAGAGAGTGAACTCTCTCCTCACACTGGACTCTCCTCTGAGAGAGAGCTGACTTCTCAACTCTAGAAGTTTCCTGACCAGGGGTTTTGTTACTCCCACTGGTCAGGTGGTGGCTACTCCTCCAATTACATCTCAGCTCACAGAAACAAGGTATGACACATGTGATTGGTTGCTGGAATTGCATCACATAAAACACTTAACTCCTGCCTTACCAGGCAGGCTCTACCACTGCAGTGCTCATCTGTGTTATGTAGTTGTTATATAGTGACATGCTGTGGGGCTGATCAGACCCTACACAGGCTGCAAGCTACATGGTGGGACGTATTCGCAACAACCCCTCTGCCTTGCATCGGCGAGGGTGTTGCACTTGCATTGGCAGGGATGTTGGCAGGGGCACAAGGAGCTTCCAAAAGGGTGGCATAAGATGGAGAAACATATGTTTTGGGCTGCTACACACAGAGGCGCCATAATAGTTTTGGGGGTATGAACATTATAAGGGATGGGGGCTCCAGGAAAGGGACCCCACAACTAGGGGGAGGGTATTATAAGTGAGGGCATATAATATTTTGAGGGCACACTCAGGGGCAGGGGTTAAGGCTCTGTACATGGTCATGGCTGGTATATTCACACACTAATGTGACATTTACAAGGTGGGTCACAAAAAAAATTTGCTAAAACCCAATAGATTCTCGTTATGGGGTGTACACCCTAAATCATAGTCTTAAATGTTTTGTGCCATAAAGAGAGTGTCACCTGCCTGCATGCTACCTTCAGGAGGACTTCACAGGGGGATGCAGCTCAGCAGCAGTAACACATCCTGTGGACAGAGATAACTGTGTTTTTGGAGAGAAAAAAAGGAAAATTATTTTACTTTTGTAACTTTTTGGTTCCATTGAGAATAACTTCATTTTACTTCACATATTATTTACAGAAATCCAGTCTCATCCTCCAGCTCTGGTTATCCCCATTACACAAGGACACTACTAGTCGTGGACACTTCGCTCAAGTGAACAGCTCCCTAGTCTTCAGAACTCCTGCTCTATTGCCCCGCCTACACTGAATTCTGTATTTATACTGTACATCAAGAGGGCGAAGCCACACACCCGCCTGTCACCCGGGACGCCTCCACTGGATGTTGCCTAGGAGACAAATAAAACCACGCCCCTACATATTCTTCTACCTATCCCGTCCCTCCGCATTCCACACCTGCAGTCTCTCCCTCCTCCGTGCAATGCCCGCCTCCCGCCTCTCACAATTGGCTGGCTGTACGATCAGTCACTAAGCCCTTCTCGTTCACAGCTTCCGATTGGTCGAAATCCCTAGTCGCTCACTAGTAGAATACCAGAGGAGACGCCGCTTTGCAGAAAGAGTGGGCAGGTGTTGGCGCAGAGGGGCGTGATTGATGGGCGGGGGCAAAATGACGGATGGGCGGGGCTTAATATTTTCTTCTTCTTGCTGGTGGTATTCAGTAGCTGCCCGATAGGAAAACAGCGGCAGAGGAGAGAGGAGGAGGTACGGAGAGGAGCGCGGGCACAGGTGAGTGACAGCGCTGCCAGCAGCAACAGGAGCCGGGCTTTCCTGTGCCCCCAGGAGCCGGGATTCCCTCCACTGCCTTCTTACATGCACTGCGACCCCCATCTACCATGCTCCTGCGCTAGACCCCTCTCCCTCCATCAAATCTCAGCCTGACGCCCCCTCATCTGCGGGGAGGACACCTGACAGCATCCCTCCTGCACTGGTCCCCTGATGCCAGGCTCATCCCTGCCATGATTCCCTATCAGGTCTCCTGTGCCCTGCTTCATCAATGCCTTCCCTGGCATAGCATGGATTGGCCTCATCATGCATGATCTCATCTAATCCCTGTTCACACTGCAGAGATCTGGTGGCGTTTTCCGTTACCATTTTGCATGACAACCTGATGATGCTCCTGCTGCAGCTGCTGGGGATATGAAATGTGCAGCTCCCATCTCTCCCTCTCTGGTGGGTAGTGTGAGTAATGCTAGGAGGGCATCTTTGCAGTAGCACCTATTGTTATTCATACATATGATGGAGCGCTCTGGATCCTCCAGTCCAAACTATTTTTAACATGCTGTAGCTCTGCAGGCTGCGGGGTATCCTCCTATTCCTCCTGAAAAGATTAGCCCTACTGATGGGCATGTCATTTGGGATTTAGGATTGGTCCTGCATAGTTTTGTGTGTAATTTAAGATATCAATCATGAGTTCTTCATTGATTTACATACCAGTCCAGTCCACTGACCATTATATTTAAAATCTACATATCTATATCTCATATGTTATATCATTATTATGTAATGGCTTTGTTTTTTTGTCTTGCCGACATTACTCACATACTATGAGGGTGAGTAAGTGTACATTGTACAGCCATGTACTGTTAGTTCTGCATTACTGTAATTATATATGTATGTGCGTGGTATAAATAGAATCAGTATAGTGTTAGGACATAGGGCACATCAATAGTCCAGGTTACATCACTTCTGGTGAAGTAGCTTTCTGGATGCCACTTGTTGTATGGGGAGGATACAGAGTTCCCAATAATTGATACGTTGTGTTGTGTTCAGACTGGAATGAATTCTATGTTGGTGTAAAGATGGCTACTTCCTAGTTCTAGATAGGAAAGAAATTAATTTTATGAAGATGGCAGCTGGACACTTACCTCTGAGCTGATCTGCAGATTGGACTCTGATGTTTCAATGATCGGCCATATGTGACTGGAAAATGGACAAAAAAATTCTGTTCAGTTTACCAAGAAAAACAATGTGATCACTATCACAGCATCAATGGCATTGCAACACAGCTTTCCTGCAATCCTGAACGGAAAATCTGTTTTCATGCATGCTCTGTATCTAAAACCGCAGAAATAATTAGGTTGATGTACTGAGCCTCTTATGGACTGTAGTAATGACTGTAGTAGATGGAACGGTGCCTGTATACACACCCAGCTTTTCCAGAAACCGATGCAACTGATCAGTTCATAAAATAAGAGCACCACTGACAGTGATTCAGTGATCTAGAGATGATCATAGTGGAGGACAGCTAGAGATATATGAGGCTATCCGGATCACTGATGAAAAGAGAGCTGCCAGGAATAAATTTCATTGGCCCTATGTGGCCCTAGTATTTGCCCAGTACAGTGATAAGATCATCACCCCAATATATGATGAAACCCCAAAATATCTAATGCTGAGGTTCACAGAGCTTTAGCAGTTGACTTCGAGATAGACCCGTCATGTCTGTGAAGACTTGTAAGACTTAATCAGGATGTGAATAAGGTCTTCCAATAAATAATACAATCTGAAGGATGTAATTGATTACTAGGGGTCTGATCTAGAGGAGCCCCAAGTGATCACAGAGTGTTACTTTCTTGGAACCTGCAGAGCAAAACTTGTCCATCTCTGTCAGTCTGCGAGCAGATAGTGAATTGATCCTGGTCAACAACGCATCATTCAGATGGATCCCTATCTAATCATTATGTGGGATCCCAGTGGTTGGACCCCAGTGATTAGAACTTATAACCTGTACTGCAGAGTGTTAGTAGTTAAAGAGGACCTGTCACGTCAATTTTCGGCACCAGGAGCTGCTTACTAAAGTAAGCAGCTCCTAGTGTTGAACAAATGCCGCAGTTAGTGATAGCGTACGGATGAATGGCGCCAAGTGTCACGTATTCATGAGGGCGGTCCGATGCGTGCCTCTTCCTGGACCGCCCCGCTCGCTCCATAGGCCAGTGGTGACTGCCGGCGCGAAGGCGACAGTCACCGCCCCTAGCCATGCCCCAAACCGCCCCCTCATGAATACGTCGGACAGCTTTGCGAGCTGTCCGACATTAACTGTACCGCCACAGTGTTAGATAGCGTTCCAGGAGGTTCTAACCCGGGGCGTTTGATCGAGCACTAGGAGCTGCTTACTTTAGTAAGCAGCTCCTAGTGCCGATAAATTGGGTTACAGGTCCTCTTTAAAAGGCCTTTCAAGTCTAAGCAGATCTAAGCAAATCTAAGCAGATCTAAGCAAATCCAAAAATCTTTCTGAATGATGTGACCTTTTTAGTTCTATCCAAGGTCTGTATTAGCAGGTCCCTGTTTTGAATTAAAAAAAAGGGGTGAAATAAAATCTGTCATGAGGGTAAGATACAAAAAAGCTCACCGTAATGAGGAATTGGAACCTAAACTTTAAAGGAAATCTACTGCAAAAAACCAACCATGATAAACCAAAGATACTTAAGCGGGAAAAAATTCTAAATGTAGTAAACTTGACAAAAAAAACTTTATGCGCTCTGTCTTGTAGGCTCTGCTATTATGACTTTTATTGTGCGCTCCAAATGACACCTGCCCTTTATTCTTTGTGCTCGTACGCTTAAAAGGATACCAAATTTATATAGGTTTTATTAAAATCCTTATGATCTTTGTTGTTTTTTTTTTAGATCAGTTCTGGGGAAAGGGGGCTGATTTGATTGGCTTTGTTTCATTTTTTTTTTAGTTTACTATTTTTTAGAACCTCTAGGGTACTTTAACCCGAGGTTGTCTGATCGATCTTACCATATGTTGCCATACTACAGTATATTTTTGAACAGATCTCCAGAAATGGCAAGTCCGGTGGTTATGAAGATCCTGGGCTGTCACGGTGACAGATTGTCGCTCCCCGATGATGTCACAGGAATCAATGATCGCAGAGAAGATGGCAGGGCCCATATGCCGCCGGCTGCCTCACTATCTCATGCTGCCAACAGCTTTACCGGTGTGTTATGTTGGTTTACAGCAAGGGAGTTACAGGAAAATCTATTTTTTTGTTTTCAAGCAAATTTATGTTTAACATATCTTTAGGAATTTGTGTTTGATTAAATTTTTTTACATCGCTATATATTTGGTAAAAAGTTTTGTAATTATCATCGTGGCCACTTTATATTGACACTTGTTAATTCTGTAGAGTTTTTTTATGCCTCATTTATATCACATTACAATAGAGGATAACACCCATGTAAAAACCACTATCATTACCTAGAGCTCAGGTAAGATGGCGGCCCCTGTAAATAGAACTGCCATGTCTAAAGACAAATATTCTACTGTGGACACTGGCGCACACTGTGAATGTGAATCTTTGTCACTTATAGGCAGCAATTAGTTGTTATCTTTGTCATTGGTAGAAAGAAAAGTTTACCCTAGATTTAATAATAACTTTATTTATATAGCACACACAGATTACACGGTGCTACACAGAGTTTGCCAAATTGGTCCCTGTCCCCAATGGGGCTCACAATCTAATCAACCTACCAGTATGTTTTTGGAGTGTGGGAGGAAACCAGAGGACCCGGAGGAAACCCACTCAAAAACAGAGCGAACATACAAACTCTTTGCAGATGTCAACCCTAGACTTCTATGACAACCAATTTGTGTATGTGGAAATCACCAAATAAGGTCAGCTGACTATGTATTCATAGCTGTGATTCAACCGTAAACTACATCTCCCATCAGGTCTTGTAGCTTTCCGTCATCAGGTAGCAGAAAGTGAGTCACGGATGTCTATCTTGATTGCATTTCTTCAAAACCAGCCTATTCAGTCACTTTCTTATGCTCAATTTTATAAAATTGCTTAATGATGGCATTTCTGGGTGATCTTACAACATTATAGCTGCTCTTTACAGCCATAGATTATAATGGAAATTCCACATAAAAGTATTGATGTACATTCATACATAAGTGTTATATTGAGGATTTTGCTTCCTCGCAACCCGAATATGACAACAATATGTGTATTCAGCCTTGTCATAAAGGTGTAAAAACTAGGCCTGAAATTAGATGAAATCTATGAAATCAGGTTTTGTTGTTTAGGACCAATTGTTTTTGTCATCAGTATTGATTCTTCACTGACCACCCTGGGAGTGTGTAAATGTGTAGTTTGCTTTGCCAAATATTTCATTGTCCTTTCTTTGTGTGCCAAAATCCATGTAAAAAGGTGCACACATTAGGGCCACACTGTGACATTGGGGCTTTTGTACTCTGCTGGGCAATGTAAAAAATTGGGTGGGTTGGGGATCAACGCAGGCCTTGGCAAACCCGATTTACTAAAACCTCGCCCAGGCAATATCTGGAATCTACACCAGCCCCCAGATGGCATGGATAGCAGAGTGATGCACAAGAAATATTAATATTATATCCTGGACCAGCAGGTATGAAAATGAAGAACAGCACAATAAATCAGCCCTCCAGAGGGACACCAATAGCCTCAAATGGCACATCTGAGGCTAGTCAATGGCTCAGTTAACACATGAGCAACATCCTTATCATTTCTGGTCCACGTGATGAAATGAAAAGCCAGGCTGGAACCAGGAGCCCTCAGCCAGGTCAAGTTGCCAGTGGCGTAGCTAGAAGCTGATGGGCCCCAGTGCAAAGTCTGTGCCAGGCCCCGACTACAATGTATGGTTTATATTAATAGTCTTCTCATATAGGAAAGTGACACCATAAGGGCCCCCTAAACCTCTTGGGCCCTGGTGCGACCGCAACCTCTGCACCACTTTAAGATACGCCCCTGCAAGTAGCCATTCTATATTTAGGCAACCCCCTTAGTTTTCTGCCTCTTGGGAAACCCCTTTAAGTAACCAGTGACTATTCATCCACATCCTTCAATCTGCTTAGCGGGATTTGTAGATACTGGTAGACATAGATGTATTGATACGTAGATATTCCATTTTCCTTTCTTTCTAGAATGAAGACCTATTGTAAAGACAGAGAAAGTATTGCTGAATAATATAGTTCTCCTATATGGCAGGGAGATTGATCTACTCCTTTAGTTGCTGAGATGCTGTTGTTGTGACACTCATTACCTGTTGCTCCAGGTCGCAGTCAGATCTTGTTACACATCTCACTGCTACCTAATGTGACAGCCAAAGACCTTTTGTCCTCCTATAGCTTACGAGTAAACCGGCTACAGCGACAAATCCATTTTATTTCTTTCTGCTTTACATTTTCTCCATGGAATAGTTATAAGAAGTGAATAGTGGATGAAATATTTCAAGTTTCCTTGAAGTGTGACATTTTATGTGTCCTGGCACCTGCTTATGGCATCCTGGCTCCTAAATTGTACAGCGCTGAATTCATCGGCGAGTGGTAAAAGAATTTCCCTAGTAGATATACAGTAATTGTATTCTTTTCATCCTCTTTCTCATCTTTCAAATTTATTTTGTGCATGGGTGATCATGTGCTTGAAGGAATGCTGCTTATTCCCTGAAATTCCTTCATGGTTTTGAAAAAATGTCCTACTGATCTGATATCAATCTGACTTAGAAGCTTCTAAATTCAGTGATGTTTTTTGCATAGGTATTATATGGCATTTCTAGTATTGCTGCTTCTGTGCTTTTGAAATACCACATATGTGGTTTTAAGAAGGAATACTATTATTAACAGTTATAACTCATGGTAAAAATATCAGAATCTCATGTCTGCTGTAGCTTTGCAAGGTTGCAATAGGTTTCTGTTTAAACTGATGAAAGGTCAGCAACCTGATGATCATGATCTACAGATTAGTAGCTGACTGTAGTTCAAAAAAGTTAATTCTGCAGTATTAACTGGCTATTACAGATCAGCAGTAAAATTACAATATACTTCTTTAACAATCAGACCCCCCTAGGTTTAAATAACCTTAGGGGTCTGAAATAATAATAAAAACACATACAAAACACATATTTTAATAATATAAAGCACATATAAAAATAAAAAATAAACATCATACACATGTTAGATATCACCACTTCCCCAAATTCCTGTTCTATAAAAATATAAAAAAAAAGATTATTCCCAGCCGTGAACACTATAATGATAAATAGCACCCAAATCGACCGAATCGACACTTTTTAAAAAATTAATAAACGTCTATTGGTACTTTGCACCTCCTCTTAGTAAACTTAATTTAGTCGTGCCATAATTTTGGCGCATTAGCAGATCTTTTTCAGTGTATAGGCTTTTTGCTAAGTGCATAAGTGTTTAAATCTTAAACCCAAGATAAGTTTTTTGTGTGCAGATTACGACAGAATTCTGTCATAAACAGACTGATAAATCTCCACCATTATCTCTCCATGCTTGATGAGGTCTCTCCTACATGGGAAGCATTTTAAAAATGTAAGCTGTGTGCGGTGTGTTAAGTGGGAGGCTTCAGGGAGTTGCTATATAGTAGAGTAGGTAGAAGTTAATAGAAATGAAGCCACCAAGTGTCACATTACCATGAAAAGAAAACTTTGTAGCACTTAATAAACTATGAGTGATGGAATCCACATCTCCTGCATCCAATTTTTCTACTCATTGGCGCACATTTACTAAAGCCCCTGCGCCAGTTTTCTGTCTGACTTTGCATGTTCTTTTCAGTGCAAATTGCTTGAACATGTATGTGTTTAAAGTATCCGCGCCATGTATGCGTACAGCTGCGCTATTCCCCACGCAACTCAAGTTTATGCACTGAAAGGGGCGTTCCACTTCTCAGTACGACTGTGCGCCACATTTGTCATGCAGTGTCCGATAAACTTGTATTGCACCAAAAAAAGTGGGACCAGTGCAGGTTTCACCAGATTCATGATAAACATGCGCCACTATTCATGAGCCCCGACAGGCGAACTGCACTTTGTGGGCCATTATGTAGGATTTAGAAACATGTGTTGCTGTAGTTAATGTCTCTGTATTATATAAAAAGATTGATCGCTGTGATCCTACTTTCCTGCAATCAGCTTTATTTATTCTGACAGAATACCTTTTCTACATTCCGAAAACACATTCATTAGGTGTTGGTATGTTTTGGCATACATTATGGATTACATTCTTACGTGTGTATTTGACGCAAGTCATTTAGTTTATGGCTTTTTGGCTCTAATTCCAAATCTGTCAACACTATCTTAACATGTTGTTCTGTAACTAATGGCTTTATGGAAGCATTTGTCCACATTATTGCCCTCCAATGTTGTGAGTGAAATGACAAATAATAATTATAAATAATGAATTATAAGTGTACAGTACATTCTCTACCACATGTCCAGATGGAGCGTATGGAAGGTAACAATCATTCTCTATATGGAAAGAGTTTTGACATGGATGAATGTAAAGGGAAACGACGAGTGTAGTTATGAAAACATACATTGATGGTTTTGCCGGATGGCAGTGCTGTCAAATGAATGGATGTCTGTTTCAGTATTCTGGAACACGAGAACTTCTTGAAATTCTGTCATTTATTTTTACTCTTGTGTAGTTCTTGTCATAACAGTCAATGCAGTGGTTAAAATGTGTTTCCAGAAATATTATCGCTTTTCTCCTGTGTTCCTGCGTCTCACTACTGTGACCTGCTTAGGGTTGCTAGACAACATTAACACAACCTACAGCATACACTAAGGGGGAGATAAAAACACACGCAAGGTGTCAGAAGTATGTGCACAACTCTTGTAATTATTGGGTTCATTGTCTTAAGCCTCAGTCAACGCTGTCAGGTGCATAACATTAATCATGTAGTTAGGCTGCCTATTTCCTACGTTCATGTGATAAGCCTTTAAAGGGTTAACTTGGAATTGCCAAAATTGACTCTGATTTTATAACCATGTAGGGAAATAAAGTAATTAAATTTCTTTATTTCGTTAGTTATTCATTTTGGAAATAGGGTGCCTATTGTAGCATCTGCTTATTCTTGTTAGGTGCTGGAGAGCAATACCAGACTAAACAATAGGAATGAAACCTTGCTCATAAGAGCTTGCAATCTGTGATTTGGTCTTGATTTTCACACTCTAAAATTAAGGGAGGTTTCCAGGAATTTGAAAAACCCTCCAGGGGACAAGGACCAGGATGAGTGAGAAATCTGCTCCTGCTTCTTCCAGTACTTATGTTCTTTGGACATGCACCCAAAACTCAGTCCTGAGGGATAATAGGTCCTGCTTTATCCAATGAGTGGCCCACTCAGACCAGTAAAACAGAAGTGACATCTTGCGGTCTACGGAGGCCACGCATTGTATGAAGTGGGTTCCTTCCGGAACTTCTGGCCGGATGCAGGCTCAAAAAACAAAAATAGGAAAACCAGGAGCCAGAGTAGGTTAAGTATGTGATCCATTTTCCCATCTCTCCCTGGACCCCAGGCCATTGCTAAATATGATGTCATTGAATGAAAGGACCGGGAAGGGCCCGAGGGAAGGTTCCTAAATTGTTGTATCTATTGACCAAAATTAGAAAATTAGGGTTGATCCATTGTCCTTTTTATTATTATCCATCTTTTTCCTTTACATGTGAACGCATTAATTGGCTAAGTGACTACTCTGTTAGTTTATAATCAAATGTTTACTGCAGCTAGGAGACAATAAAGACCCAATCGGCTCAGCTCTCTGTGGTTCATTTTGTGTCCTAAAATCCAGAGACAGATTGGAACTAAATAGTGAGTTTTACAACTGCTTTCACTGCTTTTATTCTGTGACCTTATGGAGCCTAACCATTTCTAGAAGACCTGTTATTACTCTGGTGTTTTCCGCTCATGATAACAGTATTCACAGTTGACCTTGGTAGTGATAGCATGACAGAACCTGATTGTATGTCATTGCTACCAGCGGAGGTGACTAAAAGGCTCCAAGCCACCAATGGGAAGGGTGTCTATAAACCTTTTAATATCCAGATCTAGCTATTGTGAAACTACAGCTACTAGCATTATAGTTACTTTCCATGGCATGCTGGGAGTTGTAGTTTCACAGCAGTTTGCGTGCCGGAGGTGTATGTTATGGAAGGACTGCGGTGTGATTGATTGCTTTTGGTCTGTAATTCTGTTTCCAAGCACGATATAAAATTTCAGAATATTGAAATAAAATGAAAGTTTTCCATTTTAAAATCTCATCTCCAAGATCTAGAAAAGTGACATTTTTATGGGATTCTTCAAAGTGACAATGGTGAACGCTTACCATTTATGACAAGTTGTCTGTAAAGAGTAAGATCTCGCTATAAGTTTCAGTATTTTGTTGATTCTTCTAGTTCCCGCCGTGTTGGCCCTGAACTTAGATCAATACCTTTGCTGTACCTCTGTAGTAGATTTGCAAGTCTACTTTTTGTCATTTCCTGCACTTACAATGTAGTTTATAAATAAGAGGATTTCCTGTGACCAGTTACTTGTATAAAAACAAGGAGGATACATCCTTGCTATGTTTTTCCTACTTGATTCTTCTTTCATGTGTTTTAGGGAGTATGTTTGAGACAAGGAAGTACGCACATAATTTTACCTATAATATATTATTATTATTATTATTATGCACAAATACATAGGCCTTGTAAACCGGGTTTCATCTTTCTCTGTATTCAGTATACAAAAATGGGTGAAGAGATAACTCAAAACCGCATCTCAAGCAAATAGGTACATAAAGAACAAAGAAAAAGAGGATGCATACAAGTAATTTTATTGAGCAACAAAAAATGGAATATTGAAAACAATTAAAAACACGAATCGCGGTAAAAATACCCACTGTGTATGGACGAGTGTACATGATAGAAAAAGCCAATATAAAATGTGTGCTCCATGTGCAAAAGCAAGGTAACAGGTATAAAAAGACCTGTGGGGAAAGACCTAGTAAGTGTATAAATGGTAAGTATTATATAGGGATAAATGCCAAACAGTACATTAGTGGGGACCCCACACAATTTCAGTAACACACTTATGGATGGAAACAACACATAGACAATAAAACTTTGCTATAAAGCTTAGTACATAAAAGATGTTACCAGTGATCGTCCAGCACAGAGAAAAACTGCCCCACGCGTATCGCCTAACTCGTAGGCTTCATCAGGGTATTTTTAGCACGAATTGTGTTTTTAATTGTTTTTAATATTCCATTTTTTGTTGCTCAATAAAATTACTTGATTACTTGTACGCATCCTCTTTTCTTTGTTCTTTATGTACCTTTCTCTGTATTCAGGAATTGTATTATTTTTAATGTGCTGAGAGACACGCAACACTTGATTTTACATTGTTATTTCACTTGTTAAAAAGTTATTCAGGATGAAAAAAATAACCTACAGGCAGTCCCCGGGTTTCATACAATTTTGTAGGTTTGTACTTAAGTTGATTTGTATGTAAGTCGGAACTTATATTTTTTTTGTATTGTACCCCAGCCAAATTTTTTTTGGTCTCTTTGACAATTGTATTTTAAACATTTTGGGTTGTCATAAGAACCAGTAACAACTAAATCTAAGATCCTGTTTCACTGATCATTCTAGCCTAGAGCTAAGTATAGTAAATTAACAACATCCAGAGTCCGTTTTGTAACTAGGGTCGTCTGTAATTCGTGTGCACTTCTTTTTTTTCTTTCTCTTTTTGACACTGTCCATTAAAAAAAACAAACCCCCTTTTTTCTGATCCTGCACACTCCTTTAAAGACAACATTGACCACTTCAAGCATGTAGATTCACATACATATCGGACACTTTGAATTTTTCTTTCTATCCCCCACGTTGCAGAGACATTCAGAGGGCCCCTGAATTTGTGTAGCAGCCCCTGGTGTATATATATATATATTATATTTATATATCACATACATATACCACACACACACACACACACCACACTCTTCTAATAAAATGCTTCATCAATATTACAAAATAACTATGTGTATGAGATATTTTAGACATGTCCTTCGCTGTTTGGATTTGAATTCTAAACTAAGTGATAACGATGACCAGTGTCCTAGTGTCATTTGAGTATTCATTGGTGTGTGGGTGGGTAGGACTCCAAATTGTAATCCGTCACAGATCAATTGCATTCAATTTACTGACCTCACAACTAAAGAGAAGCCTGATTGTACATTCACGCTCTGATCATCCATTTGTGTTCATGTTTAAAATTAGTTTGATTTTAATACCGTTAATTGTAAATCTTCTTAATTACTATCATAGTAGAATTACTTCAAATCTATTTGGAGAAAAGAATTACCAAATTTTGACCAAACCATATGGGTTATTATTAGAGATGCGACACTAAAATGCTCGGTTCTCGTACTCGAGCGAACATTTCCAGATGCTCGAGTGCTCGTTTCGAGTAACGAGCCCCATTGAAATCAATGGGAGAACCCGAGCATTTTTCAGTAAAATTATAAACTGAACGACACAGTGAAAGAACACAAGTGCAGAACAGATTGCAGATGTTCGGGAACATCTGCGATCTGTTCCGAGACACGCGTGCAGAACGGTGTTCTCCGCAATAGTATTTGAAGACACTATGTGTGAGAGAACAACTTGCAGATGTTTGGAAACATCTGCAAGTTGTTCTTCACACTATTGTTTCTTCAAATACATTGCGGAGAACACCGTTCTGCACGCGTGTCTCCGGGACATCTGCGATCTGCTCCAGAGACACCCGTGCAGAACGGTGTTCTCCGCAATATTATTGAAGAACAATATGTGTAGAGAACAACTTGCAGATGTTGCCAAACATCTGTAATGTGTTCTTCACACATATTGTTTCTTCAATACTATTGCGGAGAACACCTTTCTGCACGCGGTCTCCGGAACAGATTGCAGATGTTCCCGAACATCTGCAATCTGTTTGCACTGTGTTCTTTCACTGTTTTCTTCAATTAAACAATTAAATTAAATGTTTTAATTGTATCTTTTTACTGTTTCTTCACTTTTTTTTTTTAATTAAATGCTCGTTATCAGCAGGGCAAATACTCGTCCGAGCAACGAGCGTGTCCGAGTATCTAATACTCGACCGAGCATCAAGCTCGGACGAGTATACTCGCTCATCACTAGTTATTATTTTAAAATGTTGAGACCAAATGTTACAAAACTGCATTCCGGTAAGAGCAGCTGACAACAAATACACATCAGTCTCATAACTTATGAGTCTGTTGTATTTATTTAGTTAATTGTTAAATTACTTTTGGAGGGGTTTAGCTGGCATAAAGAATTCAGCATGGTCTTCATTCATTTTTAGCTTTACTTTACACTTACAATTTTTGTGCCAATATGTTTTCCATGTGACATGAAGCACATTGGGGGGCATATAATGAATTTCAGTGTTTATTACAAATATGCTTAATGTATGGAAAATATCATTATAAATAGCTAGTTTTATCTTTGCTTTGAAGCCTTGAATGGGAGAGGAGAATTTCTCTTATCTCCTGTTGGGCATCAGACGTGTAAAAAAAAAAAAAAAAAAAAAAAAAAAAAGGCTCAAGGTCCAGCATGACAGTAGAGAACTCTTATGAAGCTTTTCATGTTCCTTTGCACAGCTACTAACCTGCAGGTCAATGCTTCAAATGTTTACTGTTTCCATAGATTTTAATAATCTAGTAAGGGTTTACCAACAGATGTAGATTAAATGCCTTAATACAGGAGGTCCCCTACTTAAGAACACTCGACTTACAAACGACCCCTAGTTACAAACGGACCTCTGTATATTGGTAATTTATTGTACTTTAGTCCTAGGCTACAATGATCAAATGATCAATGATCAAATGTGTCTGTAATGAAGCTTTATGTTAATGATTCTATGACACCAACATTTTTAATCAGTTGTCACAGAGACCAAAAAAGTTCTGTCTGGGATTACAATATAAATATACAGTTCCGACATACATACAAATTCAACTTAAGAACAAACCACAGACCCTATCTTGTATGAACCCGGGGACTGCCTGTATAAGGTTACAATCAAGTTGGCCACATTTACTAAGGTCTTTGCGTTCTTTTCAGACAGATTTTGTACATCTTTTATGAAAACTGCTTGCAATGTATTTAAGAGTGTCCAAGACACATTGTGGTGGGCATTCTGCACTATAACCGGCACAACAAAAATTTTTGCACTTAATTAGGCGTTCTGGTGCTCAAGCGGACAGTGTGCCACATTTAACATGCAAAGTCTGACAGAAGTGTGTTGTTATGCACCATGCCAGTTTGCACAGTTTTTTGGTTGATGTGGGGCCATTGGGTCTAGAGAGAACTCCTTGACAGTTTACCTATTAGATGTTGTGGTCAAAAGCAAGTGCCACATCTTGGTCTTTGGTAGAGGGAGAAATCAACTTCTGTCACCTCATAGGCCAATGGTGTATCATATTACATGCATGTAGAATAATAAATTGGTGTTACACTGACACTAGTGCTTTGGAATAATTTGGGAGCAATCATTGCTTTCAAGACCCGAAAAAATGTTTCACTCAAAGAAACATTTATGCCGCAACGCAATTCCTTCAGTTTTTTATACTGAAAATGATTGAAAGAAGCAATGGTTGAATAAAAATATTGTATGGTATGTATCCTTTAATAATGCAGTTTAAAAACAAGCCATCATATAAATTAAAAGGGTAATGGCAGATAAAAACAATTTGCAAATAAACCATCGGCACATTTATTATACGGTAGTGCTGAGTGTGCCAATGTATGATGGAGCCCCAACCCCCCGGCGTCCCTCATTTCAGGCGTACAAGCCTTGATAAAGTGGCCCAATTTGTCATAAAGCCAGAACATCTAACAATAGCATTGGATCAGGTTCACTGTATAGATTTTTTTAATGGAATCATGTTCTAAGATCTAAACAGTTTTGCTAGTCTTATTGTTACAGTTGTGGCTTTTGAGAACAGTGGAGAGAATTCCCATGTGTGCAATTGTGCTGATTTTTGCTACAATTAAAAAGTTCTTCCCTCGTATTTTATTGACTTTTCCTAAGGTCGTCTGACCTAACGAGATATGTACTCACAAGTGCATCAAAAAAATTCCACCTATAAACTGAGCATTAATATACCCGATTATTTTCCTTTTAGAGATGAGAGGCACTAAAATGCTCGGGTCTCGTTACTCGAGCGAACATTTCCAGAATGCTCGAGTGCTCGTTTCGAGTAACGAGCCCCATTGAAATCAATGGGAGACCCCGAGCATTTTTCAGTAAAATTATAAACTGAACGAGCACAGTGAAAGAACACAGTGAGAACAGATTGCAGATGTTCGGGAACATCTGCGATCTGTTCCGGAGACACGCGTGCAGAACGGTGTTCTCCGCAATAGTATTTGAAGAACATATGTGTGAAGAACAACTTGCAGATGTTTGGAAACATCTGCAAGTTGTTCTTCCACATATTGTTCTTCAAATACTATTGCGGAGAAACACCGTTCTGCACGTGTCTCGGGACATCTGCGATCTGCTCCAGAGACACCCGTGCAGAACGGTGTTCCCGCAATAGTATTTGAAGAACAATATGTGTAGAGAACAACTTGCAGATGTTGCCAAACATCTGTAATGTGTTCTTCACACATATTGTTCTTCAATACTTGCGGAGAACACCGTTCTGCAGCGGTTCTCCGGAACAGATTGCAGATGTTCCGAACATCTGCAATCTGTTTGCACTGTGTTCTTTCACTGTTTTCTTCAATTAAACAATTAAATAAATGTTTTAATTGTATCTTTTACGTTCTTCACTTTTTTTTTTTATTAAATGCTCGTTATCGAGCAGGGCAAATACTCGTCCGAGCAACGAGCCGGTCCGAGTATGCTAATACTCGACCGAGTCAAGCTCGGACGAGTATACTCGCTCATCCATAGTTATTATTAAAAGTTGAGACCAAATGTTACAAAAACTGCATTCCGGTAAGAGCAGCTGACAACAAATACATCAGTCTCATAACTTATGAGTCTGTGTTGTATTTATGTTAATTGTTAAATTACTTTTGGAGGGGTTTAGCTGGCATAAAGAATTCAGCATGGTCTTCATTCATTATTAGCTTTACTTACACTTACAATTTTTGTGCCAATATTGTTCATGTGACATGAAGCACATTGTGGGGCATATAATGAATTTCTAGTGTTTTATTCAAATAGCTTAATGTATGGAAAATTCATTATAAAATAGCTAGGTTTATCTTTGCTTTGAAGCCTTGAATGGGAGAGGAGAATTTTCTTTATCTCTGTGGACATCGATGTGTAAAAAAAAAAAAAAAAAAAAAAAAAAAAGGCTCAAGGTCCAGCATGACAGTAGAGAACTCTTATGAAGCTTTTCATGTCCTTTGCACAGCTAGTAAACCTGCAGGTCAATGCTTCAAATGTTACTGTTTCCATTATTAATAGATTAGTAAGGGTTATACCAACAGATGTAGATTAAATGCCTAATACAGGCGGTCCCCTACTTAAGAACACTCGACTTACAAACGACCCCTAGTTCAAACGGACCTCTGTATATTGGTAATTATTGTACTTTGTCCTAGGCTACAATGATCAATGATCAATGATCAAATGTGTCTGTATGAAGCTTTATGTTAATGCTTTTATGAACCAACATTTAAATCAGTTGTCACAGAGACCAAAAAAGTTCTGTCTGGGATTACAATGATAAAATATAAGTTCCGACATACATACAAATTCAACTTAAGAACAAACCTACAGACCCTATCTTGTATGTAACCCGGGGGACTCTGTATAAGGTTACAATCAGAGTGGGCCACATTTACTAAGGTCTTTGCGTTCTTTTTCAGACAGATTTTGTACATTCTTTTGTGAAAACTGCTTGCAAATGTATTTAAGAAGTGTCCAAGACACATTTGTGGTGCCTTTGCACTAATAACCGGCACAACAAAAATTTTTGCACTAATTAGGCGTTTGGTGCTCAATCGGACAGTGTGCCACATTTAACATGCAAAGTCTGACAGACAGAGTGGTGATGCACCATGCACAGTTTGCACAGTTTTTTGGTTGATGTGGGCCATTGGGTCTAGAGAGAAATCCTTGACAGTTTACCTATTTAGATGTTGTGGTCAAAAGCAAGTGCCACATCTTGGTTCTTTGGTAGAGGGAGAAATCAACTTCTGTCACCTCATAGGCCAATGGTTTTCATATATACATGCATGTGAAAATAAATTGGTGTTACACTGACAGTAGTGCTTTGGATAATTGGGAGGCAATCATTGCTTTCAGAGACCCAGAAAAAAATGTTTCACTCAAGATAACATTTATGCCGCAACAAATTCCTTCAGTTTAATACTGAAAAAAGATGAAAGAAGCAATGGTTGAATAAAAAATATTGTATGGTATGTATCCTTTAATAATGCAGTTTAAAAACAAGCCATCATATAAATTAAAAAGGGTAATGGCAGATAAACAATTTGCTAAAATAAACACATCGGGCACATTTATTATACGGTAGTGCTGAGTGTGCCAATGTATGATGGAGCCCCAACCCCCCCGGCGTCCCTCATTTCAGGCGTACAAGCCTTGATAAAAGTGGCCCAATTTGTCATAAAAGCCAGACATCTAACAATAAGCATTGGATCAACGGTTCACTGTATAGATTTTTTTTTAATGGAATCATGTTCTGAAGATCTAACAGTTTTGCTAGTCTTTATTGTTACAGTTGTGGCATTTGAGAACAAGTGGAGGAGAATTCCCATGTGTGCAATTGTGCTGATTTTTGCTACAATTAAAAAGTTCTTCCCTCGTATTTTTATTTGACTTTTCCTAAGGTCGTCTGACCTAACGAGATATGTACTTCACAAAGTGCATCAAAAAAATTCCACCTATAAACTGAGCATTAATATAGCCAGATTCTTTTCCTTTTTTGTGTATCTATTCATTGTAGTACATATATGGCACATGGTCATTGAAAATTGAGAGTCAGGGCTCTCAACCTGAAAATGGTGACACAGAGAAAATAGTTTTTTTTTAAGTTTATATTTTTTGAGTTATTATAATGTTACCAAGCTATATAAATTTATTGCTTGTCAAAAAAATAAAGGGGACAAAGAAAATTGCATTTTTTTTCAGCAGTTTATTCACATTTAGACTTTCCAATACACTGCATAAGTATTAAATTAGTGCCAATAAAAAAATAGAAATGGCTTCATCCTTAAAAGGTTCAAGGGGTATTTTTACTTTGGCAAATTAATCTTATTGTTTGTATGATAAAATATAATACAATTTTCCAATATACATTCTGTATCAATTCCTCATGGTTTTTAGATGTCTACTTCCAGTGGATAGAAATCTGACCATGGTCATGTGATGCCACACAGGTGCAGGGCTCGTTAGTATCACAAAGAGTAATCAGAGCTGTGTGATATAACGAGCAGTGCACCTGTGTGACCATGGTCAGATTTCAGTCCACTGGAAATAATCAATGAAGATTTCTAAAGAATGACAGCAAGCAGAGATCCAGAATCCCTTAGGAATTTAAACAGAAAGTATACAGTACTGGAAAATTGTATAACTTTTCATCATTCAAATAATATCTATTACTTGCCTAAATGGAAATACCCCTGACATAATGAATGTCACCTAAAGTTGAATCGGCAGTGAAAGTTCTAGTGTGAACTCCAAGGTAAAGAAAATGTATCATAAGTGGGAAGTTTTTCTTATCCTAGTATAGATTGATAGCAGTTATAACTGTTTGTGGCTTTGGTTATGGACTTTGCCTCACTTAGTCTGTGCATTGATTTGGCATGGCTCACTTTGACCAGCCTGTAACCTCAAGGGCAGCAGGTTGAAGAAGTTCATTCTGATCCAGCAGAATAGAAGTGGGTGGTTTGCTGTTTGTTTAAGATTATTGAGAGATTTATCAGAGGCACAGGCCTAGGCATTCTGTGCTATTTTTTAAAAACAATAGGTTGATACTAGAAAGCTGTACAAATCCATTGTATGATCGAGATTAAAATTAAATGGAATATGGACATCTTTTTTTAAGAACTTACTGGATCATGAATGTGCCCTGTTTGGGTTAGTAAGCCAATGCAGTAGCATACATTATCACTACAGTTTTTAGGGCACACTTTTTTTTTTACAATATTATTCATCGGAGGTTTATAGCATATTCTGTATGTATGTAATTAATATGTAAAAAGAGAATACCCCTTTAAGTACTACATGGTGCCTCTTAGTTGTCCCCTCCGTTTTATAAGTTAACAATGAAAATGCCAACATTTGGCTGACCAACTTTTTGAGAGTAAAAATAATGTTCTTTCATCTTAATGTAGTTGTTTTGATGAAAACGCATGGATTTCCACAAGTTTTAATCAGATTTAATGGGACCAGTGCAGGAAGGATCTGTTCATGAAAAAAAATCACTTGTCCATTTTGAAAATTTCTAAAACTTTCTGTTTCTGTGAAGCGGGGTCTGATAAAATTTTGGCAAACAAGTGCCAAGTGAATTTTTTAAAATTCTCAATTGTTATTATTATGCATAAATTAGAAATAACGTACAGATAGCTAATCAAGAACCACTGTCTCAAACTGAGTAAATCCAGAGGCCTTGTCAACAGAACCATAATTTCTACCTTTCTGGAAATAGGCATACAAATAAATGAAATATGCAGCTTAAGTAGAGGTATCAGTACCACCCCCCTGACCAAATGTTCAGTGGGGGCCTATTCTGAGACTAGTTCAGGTGTGAGTAGGAAGTTTGTGTCACAGATAGATCGGATTTCACAAGTCCCTTGTGTCCAAAAGTGGCCTCGAGAAGGACAGGATTACCTAATGGATGTGCTAGTATTGCCATCTCTAACAGACGTCAGTAGGAGTGTGGCTAGCCTGAGCCGGTCTCCATCTTGAAAGACATTTAGTTTATATGCCTGAAAGGCAAAAAGCCATAGGATTGTTCAAAGATAGAGATGACCTTGGAGTATAATTTCCGACTCCTAAGCCTTGACATATGACGGCTGCATAAGCAAGTCTCCTTCCATAAGCAAGTCTCCTTCTTTAGCAAGTATCCAGCTCTCAGGTTATCTGCTGTATAGTTAACAGGAATTCTAACAAAATAACTTCACAAAGCTAAGAACTACCTCTTTTCTCAGTGTAAACATCTGCTGCCTATAAGCCTTTGCGTCTAGGAAAGATCTTGTCTCCCCACATCCGAGAGGTGCCAGGTCTTCAATAGACTTCAATAGAAAAGATCCTCTAAAACAGTGATTCTCAACCTTTCTAATGCTGTGACCCCGCAATACAGTTCCTCATGTTGCAGTGACCCCAAACCATGTACAAGAATATTGTAAATGCAATAAAATCGTGGCTCCGATGGCTTTAGGTGACCCCTGTGTTTTGGTCGTTCGACCCCCACCGGGGTCACGACCCACAGGTTGAGAACCACTGCTCTAAAAGGTGTGTCTCAACTTCAAGGAATCTATAGTCACCCAAGGGTTTGCCAATTCCATTGGTCGTTTGTTAAGAAATTCTGGTACCATTTGAAGTGGCATCTATGTGGAGGATATTTGGGATAGTTTTTTCAACGCTAATCTGGTTGTGTGCCATGTGAATTTAAATGTGTTGTCCACTTTCAGCTAATAGTTGATATTTTTTGTGCAAGGAGAAGTTATACAATATTCCAATATACTTTCTGTATCGATTCCACACAGTTTTTGAGATCTCTGCTTGCTTTTATTCTATGGAAAGCTTCTATGTTTTCTTTCAGTGAGTAGAAATCTATCCATGGTCTTGTGATGGACACGCAGGTGGACGAGCCGTTAGAATCACACTCTTTGTGATAATGATGGCTTTCTATAGAAGGACAGCATGCAGAGATCTAGAAAACTTTGAGGAATTGATGCACAAAGTATATTGGAAGATTGTCTAACTTTTCATTATACAAACCATATCAGTTATTAGCTGAAACCCCTTTTAAAGGAGATCTACTATCAGTTTACTTATGGTAGATGTGTCCTAACAAGAATTTATTTTATTATAATTCTATATGGAAATATAGAGTTAGAAAAGTTAGGCTACATCACCTGAGCACCACATTGAGCCTTGTATTTTAATCTATGCACTCCCCCATTGCGCTAGCAGTCTCACCCCCCAACAGCGCATAGATAGGTGATGGACGGGGCCACTAGCATCATGGGGGGAGTGCATAGATTAAAATACGAGGCTTTCTGAGGCGTATTAGAACACATCTACCATCACTAAACTTATGGTAGATTTCCTCTAAAGAGTAACCATCATTTCAAATTAGAGTGCAATTCTCGCGCTATGTATGATAGCATAGTGTATAGATGTAACGCTATGATTGCGCTAAGATTTGCAGAGCTCTTTGACCACTGTGTAGGCGGAGTTAGCCAGCCCAGGAGCCAAGCATAATAATTAATCACAGCAGCCGAGAGGCGCTCTGCCTCAGGCTGATTTGCATATTTTTATATGGACAAACTAAAATAAGATTACTGCACATCGGCTCGGGATTGGGAGGTGACTATAAGCATTTACCGTCTGGTATTCTAATGGTAGATGTCCTTCATGAAATTTTGCTTAGTTTGTAAAGAAATAGACTGCATATGCTCCTTATTTACAATGCAAGTTCTATGTTGTTATGGCCAATCTGGTAGTTCTCTACCTCCTCTCCTGTTTGTTACACAGCTGTGAGTGTTAACCCTTGCCGCTCTCTCCCTGGGTGTAGTATGCTATGAACATTATTTTCAAAGATTAAGCTGAAAGTGAGGGGGTAAATCCTTACTGCCAGACCTGTTTAACCAAACACATGGAGATTATATATAAGCTCATGTAGCCTTCATAGACACCCACTGTACAGGTTGGAATACACATCTCTTTGGGAGGCAGTAGCTTGATTTGATTTTACAAACTAAGCAGAATTTGTAACTGAAGTATATTAGAAAAACGTTCACCACATCTCCCCGCACATAATATAAAAAAAATATTCTCAAATGATGGTTATACTTTAACCTTATTTTTCCGGACCTGAGTTTAAATAGTGTTACCTACTTTTATAAAATAATAGATATGAGACCCAACCCGCTGATCGAAACTTGTCAGGATCTTCTGAGTTTTAAATTAGATGAAAACAATTAAGTAATGCTCTTTGGCAAAGTTGAATAACACTTTGCTCTGAACATTAGCTCAGTCAAAAAGACATTTCCAGTCTGTATAATTTAAGTGACAGAATGAAACATTAATTTCTTCATTATGCTTATATTACACACGGCACACGCCTGTCAGCTATGGAAATATTACAAAAAGATTGACAAGATTAACAATCTATTTTGATATTAGAATATATACATTTATATTTAATGAGAGTTCCACTTACGTCACCAATGTCACTATTGACCATTTGATACTAACATAAATTTGACTTGTTCTTATTAGTTAAGTATTGAGGACAAAACACTGATCTCATTATGCTAAATGCTGTTATTTTTGTCACACTTTATCCTTTTATCCTGAAATGTAATTAAGGAACATATGTACTATATAGAAAATAAATCTAGTTGTCTATAGAAACAGTGAGGCATCATATGTAGTCACAGCATACATTGCATACACAGCTTACATTCAGTGTATACGATGGGAAAGCTACCAGCATATACGCTGAATATCGACATATACTGACAGACGGAGGCATTCTTTTTGCCTCCGTCTGCCCCATATATATTGGATCCAGCAGGGAATATAAGATAGAAAGAAGCAGAAAGCTACATCTTTCTACCTTGTTCCACCTACTGAGCAACATATACGCTCAGCGAAGACCATTATAGCCTACAGGGTACGGATGCAACAGTGTTGCGTCCACCCCCAGTCTCCACTGAGTGTACATTGTGGGGGGACCCCAGTGATATAACCAGCCATATAATCACTGGCTGCTGTCGATGTTCACTCCTAGCATGTAGTGAGATCCATCCTAGCCCTCTGTTGTAAGGACATGTCGATAATTTGCCTGACTAATCCTTATAATCGAGGTCTACAATGTTGTTTGATCATGTAGAAATATGGTTATAATCTAGCTGGAATTAAAAATTATATGGAGATATGGTCAGGAGCTATCTGAGGTCAAAATGGTTAGGAGCTAGGTAGAGATTAGCAAAAAAGGTCACAAAGAAGGCATTATTTTCGCTTTCTACTTATTACTTTTTATTTTGATAATAATAACTAGAATTTTAGGAAAACCATGTATAAATAGAAATCTCAGTTGGGAACTTATTATTGGATTTTGTATGTAGTACTTCAGTCACATTAGGCTATGGCTACATGGCAAGTTTGGCTGCAATCATACAGAATAGGATTGATAACAGGGAACAGAAGTGTTTTCCACTGGTGATTTCAACCAAACAATAGACGGATGGTGCAAGGATGGAGATTTGTTTAAAGGGGTATTCCCACTTGTGATTAAAAAAATGATACATTTTTCCAATATACTTTCTGTATCAATTCTTCTCAGTTTTCTAGATCTCTGCTTTGCTGTCATTCTATAGAAACCTTCCGTACAGGTGCAGGTCTCGTTATATCACAGAGAGTAACCAGAGCTGTGTAATATAACGAGCCGTGCACCTGTGTGACCATGGTCAGATATCGTTCCACTGGAAGTAACATAGAAGCTTTCTATAGAGTGACAGAAAGCAGAGATCTAGAACACTGTGAGGAATTGATACAGAAAGTATATTGGAAATGTTATAACTTTTCATTATTCAAACAATATCAATTACTTGCTGAAATGGGAAAACCCCTTTTAAGGTTTCTTTTCTCACACTTGTTAAGAGAAAAATTGTTAAGCGAAAAATTCGTATCATCTGTATCCATACTAATGGATCCAAATTATTATTTTATTTAAAATATTTATATTATTTGGCACACAAGAGAAATGTAGTGACATAGGGGTTTATTTATCGACTTTTTATTTATCAGCTTTTTAGCATGAAAAAAAGTTGAAAGTCACTTTCAGGTTCTTTTGTTACTACAAAGTTGCACAGGATTATTTCTGCCACTTCACTATACTGGTCTGAACATAGAACTACTGCTAGTTCAACGCCACGCACAGCCAAATTCATGACTTATTAACCCCTTAAGGACCAGGCCCTTTTTAGTTTTTATTTTTCACTCCCCACTTTCAAAAATCTATACTTTTTTATTTTTCCATGTACAGAGCTGTGTGATGGCTATTTTCTGCGTAACACAATTGCACTCGTAGAGATGGTTTAATTCTTCATTGCCGCGTACTGGGAAGCGGGGAAAAAAATTCTAAATAGTGAAAATGATGAAAAAAACACATTTGCGCCATTTCTTGTGGGCTTGGTTTTTAACAGCTTTCACTGTGCGCCCAATGACAGGTCTATTTCATTCATTGGGTCAATACGATTACGGTGATACCAAATTGTATAGATTTATAATGTTTTCATACATTTAAAAAATTAAAACCTCCTGTACAGAAATATTATAAATTCTATTATATTATCTTTGCATGTTCTTGCGCTAATAACTTTTCATATTCAGTGTACGGAGCTGGGGTGGTGTCATTTTTTGCAGACTTCTGATGACGTTTTCAATGCTTTTATTTTTAGGACTGTGGACCTTTTTATCATCTATTTTTCAAAATGGCAAAAAATGCCATTTGCTACTTCGGGCGCTATTTTCCACTACGGGGTTAAACGCAGTGAAAAACGGTTATGATATTTTTATAGATCGGGCATTGGGACACGGCGATACCTAATGGTTATGATTTTAATGTTTATTTATTTTATTTATATCAGTTCTAGGGAAAGGGGAGTGATGATTTTAATTTTTATGTTTTTTTTAAATTAATTTTTTTTTTTTTTACTTTTTTTTATTTTACTTTTTTTTACTATTTTCAGACTCCCTAGGGTACTTTAACCCTAGGTTGTTGATGATCCTACCATTCACTGCCATACTACAGCTATGCAGTATAGGCGATTTTTCATACTATCTATTACAATGTGCAGATCGCACATTATAATAGATAGCCTCGATCATGATGGCCTCGGATCTTTGTGTGATCCGAGGCTGTCATGACAACAGATTGCCGCTCCCTGGTGACGTCACGGCGAGTGCCGATCGAGCCAGATGGCCCACGCCATGGCACTGCGGCGGCGATCAAAGGGTTGACACCCGCGATCGGTGCAAGCACGAAGGGTTATTAGCGACGGGGTGTTTGTTCATTATGAAGCAAATGCCCGGTGAGTATGAAGAGGGCTCAGCCCGTGAGCCCTCTTCATACTCCCCCATGCGCAGCAAGACGTAAGGGTGGCATAAAAATTCACACAGTCATGGCAGATTTTTTGTTAATTTTGCAATTTGTTTGAAAAGTAGAGCATTATTAATGGGCCAAAGCCACATTCATGAATCTGATATGCAGCAGAGTTCCAAAGACAGACAGAACTATCCCAAGAGCCTGCCTAATGATAAATAACCCCCATAATCCTAAGGTAAATCTTCATACTTCTACTTATTGTCTTAATATTTAGAATGTATTAATTTCTTAAATTAATCGTGACTGCCTAGATGGGAGTACCCCTTCTGGCTGCCTGCTGTTTATATATTCCACCTCAATGGGTGTTCTATGTTATTGAAAGCAAACTTTCACAATTTGCACAACTAATACATTAGAAGATTTTAACTTGGCATTTTGTCCTGTATTATTGTGTGGCATGGTATTTATTCTTCACTATGCTGGAATATCAGTACATTTTTGTTTAGTTAATTTTTAACTGAAAAGCGTATTTAGAAACCCGATATTCATTTATGGGAAACTATCAGAATTTCCCTTAGTTATATATTAAATAGGTAACACTCAAGGTTGTCTGTCATGTTAAACTAGCAGGTTGTATGATTAGGATATTGCTGTAAGAAGGAGTATGTATATAATATCTATGTACAAGCAGTCCCCAGGTTACATATAAGATAGGGTCTGTAGGTTTGTTCTTAAGTTGAATTTGTATGTAAGTCGGAACTGTATATTTTATCATTGTAATCCCAGCCGAAACTTTTTTGGTCTCTATACAATTGGATTTAAAATGTTGGGTTGTCATAAGAACCAAGAGTAACAATAAATTTCATTACAGACACAATTTGATAACTGTTACAGCTGTTTATTGTAGCCTGGGACTAAAGTACAATAAATTACCAATATCCAGAGGTCCGTTTGTAACTAGGGGTCGTATGTAAGTCGAGTGTTCTTAAGTAGGGGACCGCCTGTATATGTATATTTCATATTAATACTATTCATGCTTCACCGCAAGTCCAAGTATTTTTTAGAATAAGAAAATACAAAGTGGGTCATACTACAGTATCATGTTCAGTACGCTTTTATTTTGTTAATGTTGTGTCAAATCTGTTAGAATACCGTATATACTCGTGTATAAGCCAAGTTTTTCAGCACAAAAAATGTGCTGAAACACCTCACCACGGCTTATACACGAGTCAATTAAAAAAAACTTACATACTCCCCATCCTGCGCGGCCCCCAGCTTCTCTATTTCTGTCTTCTATCTGCTGTAACAGCCGGATGCGTGGGCGCTTCTCTGCTGGCTGTTACAACAGAGAGAAGACCAGCCGTGGGGACCACCCGAATGTGATTATGGAAGTTTTTTTTTTTTATGTGCTTGGCAAACAGGCGGCTGGCTGCCTGTATTCTACTGGGGCTGGCTGGCTGTATACTAAGGGGGCTGGCTATATACTACTACTGGCTGGCTGGCTATATTCTACTAGGGTCTGACTATAAAATACAGGGGGCTGGCTGGCTATATACTACAGGGGGCTGGCTGGCTATATACTACAGGGGGCTGGCTGGTTATATACTACAGGGACTGGCAAGCATATACCACTGGGGGCTGGCTGGTTATATACTACTGGGGGCTGGCTGGTTATATACTACTGGGTGCTGGCTGGCTATAAACTACTGGGGGCTGACTGGCTATAAACTACTGGGGGCTGGCTGGTTATAAAATACTGGGGGCTGGCTGGATATATACTACTGGGGGCTGTCAGGCTATATATACTGCAGGGGGCTGGCTGGCTATATATACTGCAGGGGGCTGGCTGGCTATATATACTGCAGAGGGCTGGCTGGCTATGAACTGCAGGGGGCTGGCTGGCTATATACTATGGGGCTGGCTGGCTATATACTACGGGGGCTGGCATATTACTAGGTGCTGGCTGGCTATATAATACTGGGGGGCTGGCTGGTATATACTAAGGGGGCTGGAGGCTGATATACTACTGGGGGCTGGGGCTATATACTATGGGGGATACTGTGGCTATATAGGGGGGTGGCATATATACTACTGCGGGGGGGTGGCTATATATTACTGGGGGCAGGTAAGCTATTTATTACTGGGGGCTTGCTATATACTGTGGAGGCTGTGACCAACTGCATTCCCACCTCGGCTTATACTGAGTCATAGTTTGTCCCTGTTTTTTTCCTTTTTTTTTTTTTTTTTTATTTGCTTTCCCGTACAACAATAGTCTGCATTGTTTTTTCTTCTGTTTCCGACGTATCCCAAACACCATCACCCTTTTTTATATCCTTACACGCTCCCTATATTAATCGTATTACAGATGACAATGAGGCGAGATTCTCTCATTTCCCGATATGACGCCTATCGTCCGACAGTTTTATGTCATTTTGACAATTCACTATCATGATACCGCAAGACACCCCGAGCCGCTGCAGGTCCTTCTCTCCCCCCCCTTACTTCGGAGCGCGATGAGTTTGATGATTCCGTAGAGTTTCCGGATACCTCTTATACTGCACTTACGTATTGTCAATCGTAGGTTTGGCTGCAACTTCATATATGTGTCGTACGCTATATGTCGACATGTATGTTTATACGAGTGTGACTAGTCATGTGCAATATAGGCAGTATGATGGTTTTAATCTGATCAGGGTACTAACCAGGTACGTTCTGTGGCATGTGGAGAAGGATCGTGTCTTCTATGGCTCCAGCTTCCGCTTGTGTATGTTCCACCAAAGGATATGCCAGAGTAAACCTGCTTGTAGACACACCCTAGGAGACATTCCACCGAGCAGAAGTATAAACAGACCACATTGCTATAGCAAATGGTGAGAGAGAGAAAGAGTTATTCCCTGACATG
Source organism: Engystomops pustulosus (assembly GCA_019512145.1). NCBI lineage: Eukaryota > Metazoa > Chordata > Amphibia > Anura > Leptodactylidae > Engystomops > Engystomops pustulosus. The sequence goes on from CM033642.1 coordinate 221,178,441, forward strand.
TATACTCGTGGAAATTCTCCTACCCCCCCTGAATGAGAGTTGCGCCTCAACGGAGGCCGCTCAGCCCATTAGGAATGTAAGGATACCGCCCTGCTTGAGGAACGAGTTACACCTCCTACATTGGAGTATTCGATTAAAACCAATTTTAAAACATTAAGCGTCTGGTGTGTATAAATCGATAATAATGTAATTGTGTACACCTGTGATTTAAATTAATTGTGATCTAAATCACATTCTAATAATTCTCGCCCCATTGGTCGCCGTCTAGGGAACCCCCACCCAGAAGACTGTGTTTGACCATATTCATCTTGGTAACATGCCACCCTTCTGATCTACACTTAATCCTAAGTCCCGGCCATATATACGTGATACACTTAAGTCGTGCATGACCTAGTAAACCCTTCTAATAATTCCAAATTACTCTTCGTAGGTCTGTGAATCATATCAGAGTATACTGCTTTACTATAGCGTGCCGCAATTTGACCATACTAAAAAATCCCTTTCCTCCAAAATGTGCTATCACACCAATGATCGAAATGAGGGCAATGACCCATCTTCTTCCAACTGCTTTCAGGGACTTAAATCCCTTTCTTTCCCAAAAACCAACGTCATCCAGATTTTCGCCAACTCAGGAAAATTAAGTTGCCCCACAACGGGGTAAACCCAAATCCTCCCTCGATACCGAATAAAATTTTCAGATCTCTCCAAGGTAATCCAGAGTAACCGAGCCAAGGGGATCATTTTAGCTTAAGACTTTCGTTGACCTGACCCAATAGAGCCAGGATGAATCGAAACATTCGCCCCCAACTGCAAATGTGATCGCATTTAAAATTATGTTTGACTGTCTATTTTCCAAGAATAAATTGTGGGCTGTGGCCAAAAAATAATGAAAAAAGGCATGGGTAATGACAAAGCTCCTTTCCTTATCAAGATATAGAGTTTCTTGTTAATGCGCACCATTTTTTCCCCCAAAGTAGTTTATTTAGAATCGACGGATATACCCAACCATTTCTTCCCTATCCAGCAGGGCGAGTGTTTAGAATACGTTATATATTTGTGGGAGCAGAACACTCTTTTAAGTATAACTCTCTCTGCTCGGTTTAATGGGCAACGTGTTCCATGTGTTCACCTTATTTTTATTTTTGTTGCAAGGGAGCCAGGTTCATCTAATATATCATTACTTTGGCGCTACATTTTAGCCCCAGATAATCGCATACGGATGGAAATCTTCAGTTCCACTGCAGATAGTTGGGTGGGGGACAGTGTCTAATGGAAAAAACGACTTTGGGAGTTAATCTGGAGCCCGAGAATCTACCAAATTCCTGAATGACCTTCAGGCTTTTGGTACCGAAATTTCTGAATCTTTAAGAAAATAGAAGGACATCATCCGCATATATGCATTATCTTATATTCGGGCCCAGCTAATCACCCCCCCTCTATCTCCTGTCTGGCCCTAAGTTCTATTGCCAGAGGTTCTATATAGAGCGCGAACAGCAACGGAGACAGGGGGCAACTTGCCTAGTACCCGTAGCCAGTGTAAAAAAAAGGGGAGAGAAGTCGGTATTAACCCTGATACACCACCATTGGGGATTTATAAAAGAGCCTGACCCAGTCCACAAAGGGCGAACCCAAACCCAAATCTATGCATGACCTCCCAGAGGAAGTCCCACTCCACCCTGTCAAAGGCCTTAGAGGCATCCAGTGAGAGGATGGAGCGGGAACCCCCTGCATCTGCAAACCTGCATAGAGCCGTCTTATATTAGTCTTACCTGTCGACCAAGTCAAAAAAACCCACATTGGTTTTCATGTATAGTGTAGGAGAAACTTTTTAATCTGTTTGACAGTAGTTTGGCCATCAGCTTGGCATCTGCATATTAATAAGCGAGATCGGTCTATAGGGATTCAGCTTACCGTGGATCTTTATTTTTTTATGAATCAAGACTATACTTGCCTCATACTGAATCAGGCAAACTACCCCTCTCTGTGCCGATTCCCAATATCCATCATAAGAGGTAGAAGAATAGAGCCAAATCTACTATAGACTTCTATAGGGAGCCCCATCCAATCCCGGGGCAGAATTACGTCTGGAGGAACCAGGGACTCCTCAAGCTCTGAAATCATTATAGGACGGGATAGCACATCTATCCCTTCCCCCGAGCAGGGAGGAAATTGAAATATCTAAAAAATGTCTTATGTCCCACTATTGACGCTCCCAAATCTGAGGCTAGATTCCTTTGAAAAAACTTAGAAAGGTGTCTCTAATCTCTCGGCCTAGTAGTTTAGTCGCAAAATATTTTTAATGGCCGTAATTCTATTTTCTTCCTGTGTTTTTTTACTTTCGGAGAAGACCCTTGGAGGGAACCCACTCTCACAATGTTGCCTCTGATCTAAAAAAAATAATTTCTGATCGCCTTATCTGCAATCCATTATTATATTTCCGTCTGTGCCTTAATAAAGTATCGCGCCGCCCCCGAACCACACTATAGCAAGGCCTTCTCTTTATCTTTTACCTCCTTTTTTTTAATAGCCTCTCCTTTTGGCCCATTGCTGCGAAGGTGGTAATGATTCTGAGTTTAATATCCCTCTAAGAAGGATTTCAAGGCATCACACCTTTAACCCAAAGGAGGCCCCGTTCTGTTCCTCACAATAAAGCTACATATCATTTCCTTAATTTATCCTATCTGTCGTAAGCACTAGCCAGTGCGCATTAAGCTTCCAAATTTACATCCAGGTTTCGCGGATCCAGACATCTCCAGAACGAGTGGTGAGTGATCGGAGATGGAACGATTGTCATACCGAATTTCCCCACCGGCGAGGGCAAGATCGTTGACCAACGCTAGATCATCCTGGAGAAAGGATATGGGGGGAGCGATTGTATAGAGAGAAGATCTGTTGCTCCCCTTTTTGGGCTCTCCATACGTCTCTCCAACCCACTCCTGGCAAAAACCTAGCAAAGGGGGTGTCTCCCGACTATATACTTGCCGGGTTTTTTTTTTTTCCGAAACGATCAAGCTTTTCCGACATTACGGCATTAAAGTCACCGAGGACCAGAGCTGGGCATTCGCCCACCTTCTCATGAAACGCGTAGACTTATCAATATCCATATCTGAAGGGTGGAGGGAATATAACTCTGCCACGACGCATTTAATGCCATCTAGAATGTCTAGGAGAAATACATATCTTCCGTCAGGGGTCAGTCCTTGCTTCCAATAAATTGGAAATCTACTGATCTATGCAACAGGATAGTAACTCCTCTAGCAAAAAGTTGAAACACATGAATTGTAGTTTGACTGGCCCACCTCTCTCCACTAGATTTAACGAATCTTATCAAGTGTTTGTCTCAAGGAATATAACAATCGCTGGCAGTTGTTTAACAATATAATCAAAGATGATACAACGTCAGCGATCTTTTAGTCCTCTTATATCCAAACTATGAATCTAGTAGCATTATATGTACAAATTAAACCAAAAAGAAACATCAAGGGCAACCCTACAAACAAACCACATCCCCCCATCGCGTCTATCTCCCCCCCCCCAACTCCCCCACCTGTTCTACACGTAAAACTTCTACCTACTTCAGACACTTTCCCGCCCCCCACCCCCCCGTCACCCCCCATATTGCTGACCTAAGAACAACTCATAGTGCCCTAATGCCGAAATTTATAGGCCCTTAAGGTCTAACAGTCTGAGACTTGTTCTGGCGTACTGAAGAACTGGGACTGTCTTGAAAAAATTTTCAATTTGGCCGGGAACATTAAAGAATAAATGATTCCTTTGTCTCTCAGCCTTTTTTTCACCCCAGAAAACTCTTCCTCCTCTGGAGGGTCTCCTAGAGAAGTCGGGTATAGCAACATTAGACCCTTGGATTGATAGGTCTTTTTAAATCAGTGCTCGTTTCAATATATCATATCACGTCCCTCGAGATGAATACTTGGCAGATAAAAGTGCGAGGTGGTATTCCCGGGGATATAGGGACATGCCGGGACTCGTGTGGCCGTTCGTGTCAAAAGACTGGGAGAGATGTTCTTCCCCAATTCCTTCAAAAACCATTTCTTAATAAAGCTTACGGGTTCTCCCCTCAGCTTTTTTCTCAACCCCTATAATCTTAAGTTAGCTCTTCTGAGCGGTTCCTCCATATCGCTATTTTCCCTTCAGGGCCTTATCTCGTGTCTCAAGACGAGAGGTGATTTTTTTAAGAGTGCCCACCTCTTTCTCAATATTAGTGATTTTATCTTCTGCAGTTTTTTGTTTATCTCTTACCCTGTTCAGGTCTTCCCTCAGGAGCGAGACGTCTCCTCTCAGGGCCCCACCTGACTGTGAGACCCAGTATTGCTGCATTACATTGTTTTATAGAGTCTAAGAGCTCCTTAACATAATGTTTTCATCCCCCCATATTAGTTCGTCCTCATCCTGGTCCTCCACCTCGGCAGTCGTAGCGCTTTTGATCTCTGTGATTTATTTTTTGGATCTTGTCTCGTTTCCAGGATTTTTTCTGTAAGGTCAAGCCGTGACGTGTTTTAAACTGGGGGGGGACTTCCACAGTTTATCTAACTTCGTGGAGTTACTCTACTTTAGCCCTCCTTCTCTTTCTCCCTGGGGAAGGCAGCTGTCCAGGGATTTCCTTGAGGTTTTTTTGGGAGGCATCCCTGATGAAACGAGGATTATACTTAAAAACCAGGACGTATTATCTCTAGAGGGAGGAGAGAAAAACGCACCGCCCTACTAGTGCAGTGAGATAGACTTCACAACTGCAGAGATCAAGATAGCATTAATATATTAACCGAAATATAGATCCCTGGAAAATAGAGCAGGAGGTGTATGGGGGAACTCCTACAGAGCGTAATTTGCAAAACGTGTAAAGCCAACTCTAGATACCAATCAAACTCATAGACAGGGAACGTTTGCCCCAATCCTTAACAAGTACTGTGTACAGAGTTATTATAGAACAATGTATCAAAGGATCACAGGCATTAACAAGATTGGTGCAAGGGTAGAAATGGCTAGCAATATCAGCAAAATAGGAGGCAAGTAGCAGGATATATGCAGAGTGGCATAGCACAGAATGCAGAAGATTGTCACATTGTAATTATAAGCTTATCTTCAGATTCTTAACGGATCAACAATATATAGTTCGCAGCTTGGGAATTTAGAAGAGTTATATGCAGGGATGTATATAGCTATTGTCCAGCAGAGAAAGAAGCAAGCAAATAGCAAGCAAATGTCATGCAGATTTTTGGTTAGAAAGAAGTCAAAGTTAGCACCGTAGTTAGCCCACTGGAAGCGGAAAGAGAATTTAGGCCAATTACATCTCACCAATCCAGCGATCTGCTTGCGCATGGCCAGAATCACTAGACGTTGGGGCATCTCACCCGTCTCACGGGGGGGGGGTACTTCACAATGCAGAGGATTCAAACATGCCAAAAGAGATCCAATCGCGGAATCTTGTCAGCTCTGTCCCGGTCACGCCGACTCGATGGAAGCCGCCCTCCAGACATTCGCATCAGCATGGAGCTCGTACCGCCTTCCTCGGGTCAGCGGCGTCCGGCACCAATTGCTTCAACATTGTTCCCCGCTCTTCTTATATATACCTTCCAGCCCAGCGCTCCACATTCCTATAGGCGCCCCGACACCTCGCGCGTGGGTTGTGCGCCACAAAAACGCGCCTAAAGGTGCGGCCACAAACTGCGTGCTCCCCTTCCTCCACTCCGGAACCCAGCGTGGAGCAGCGCCGGGATCAGCGCGCTCGTGCAGCGCCTAGACAAACCGCGGGGCGAGCAGCGGGGGAGCCGGGGGGGGAACCGAATCTCCCTTCCTCCTCCCGGAGGAGACCCAAGGCTCGGTGAGCGCGCCGGTCAGCAAAAGGTGGCGGTAGCTGGGAGTGGCGGCCGTGACGCGTGGAGTGTTTACGTCATGCCGTTACGCTTCCCCGACCAGGTTTTCCCTGTTTTTGATGGTAAAATTTGGGGCCTCAGCTTATACTCTTTTTTATATTTTTTTAATTGTGTTGTTTGCTGTTATTCTATAGAAGAGCATCTGATTGAACCTGAAAATATTATCCTCCTTACTGATATGTGGCAAAACCCCTAGAATATCTGTCTAAAGGGTATTTGGTTTGGCTTATATCCCTAGTTGTGGTTTTAGGCACTTAAAGGTGGCCCTGTAGAGGCAGTTTTCCTTCCTTCAAGTGTACAGCAAATTTACAGACTCAAAAATTAGGTTCCTATTCATGACTGCAAGCAGAGGTTTTGAAAGCCTTGATAAATTGATTTCTGAAGGACTGCAATCTTGCCATGATCTTATTATATTTTAAGATGCAATTAAAGATAATCTACCATGGGGAGTCTACTTTTTGAAAGATTCCCCCTCTCTGCAGCAGCTGCATCCCAGAAATAAACTTCAACCTTTGTATATGAAAATGTATTTGAGTGGCTACTGGGGGGAGTGGAGCAACTTCATACAGCTCCAGGGGTGAAAGCCACTCCACGCCCCCAGTCGCCCCTACATACCCCGCCTATCTGTCAGACATGCCCCTTTGGCTTGCTCATGTGGTGCTGGAGACACGACGTGACGAGTGGCTAGGCGGATATGCGGGGGTGACTGGGGGCCCGGAATTGTCTGAGAATACTCCAAGCCCCCAGTAACCTCTGAAATGAATTTGCATATACACACGATTAAAGTTTATTTCTGCAGCAGTTGCATCCCAGAATTAGGAGAAAATGTGATGCACCTGCTATAGGGAGCGGGAACCTACCTTGGGGAATCTTTCAGAAAGTAAAGGTTGTAAACATCAATATGAAATTCACAGTGGTCTCTATTATCAATGGAGGTCTCTTACTTACAGAATATCTCTTTCTCTGAGGAAATGGATAGTCTCGGTGCAGTGATGTTCATGGCAGGTCTGTCAGGTACTACAGTGAGGATTCCAATTAGTTTCTCAGGTGGTGGCCTGCATCATGTTATCAGGCCTTCATACAGCGGCTTAATGTAGTATTATGTCAAGTGATTCCACAGGGTATTCAAACCAAGACCAGGCTCCTGAAATAAGCCTCTTCTTCTATCTCTAAGAATGAATGTACAATCCACTCCTGTCTGAATGAGTAAGACACTATTGCTACTCATGTAAGTGCCAATCACATTTTAATCACGATCCAGCTTGGTAATGTATGGTTCATCTGAGACTGAACAACAAGTGGACAGAATTGTTATTATTCTATAGAAGTCTGATTACATTGAACTCAAGAATTTGTTCATATTCACGTGTTTATCCCAGTTTCAGGGACATAACTACAGTGGTAGCAGCTGGTATGGGGCCCATAGTATCAGGGGGCACGTCATCTGTGATATATATGCTGTATGTGTGATGTGTATACGGTGTGTGTATATACTCTGTGTGTGTGTGTATATATATACATATACTGTATATGTATATAAATGTGTGATTGCAACTCGTATGTATGAGAATACAAATCTGTTTTAAGTGGAAAGGGGGGACCCATTTAGAAGGAATTTCTGCCTATTTATATCTTGTAGATCTATATGTGACTATATAAGACAGCTTTCATTGTTTCCAAAAGACCATCATGTCTAGTGTGTATGTCTGTCATGTGTCATGTTTTTGTTTTGTATGTCCATCTCTCATTTAACTAGCATCCCAGACCAAGATGTTATGCTGGTTTTGGTTGTTTATTTTATACTTTATGCCAAGAAGCTTTGTCTATTTAGGCTCAGAGTAGCCTGCAAGTGATCTAGTGAATCCTCTGATACAGCCTTGAACTAGGTGGATTCCCAGCCCTTCATGAGAGGTGCATGGAAAAGTAATCATTCAGTATCATCAGTAATCATTCAGCATCTTAAGTATATTGAAACAGAGTCCAGCTTTCCATATAACAGCAAAAATTACTGTATATACTAGAGTATAAGCCGAGGCCCCTAATTTTACCACAAAATCCTGGTAAAACCTATATTTTTTTTACTCGAGTATAAGCCGAGTTTGGGGTTTCAGCACATTTTTTGTGTGCTGAAAACTAGGCTTATACTCGAGTATATATGGTATATGTTCTAGTGTTTGTCAGTGTAGTGTGTTCATTTGATGCTTTTCTGACCAATTAAGTAATTAGTCATAGCTATGCAACTGCAACATCTGCCTATGCAAATGATGGTAACTATATGGAAGGAGTTTTCTGGGCTGAATAAAAACCCTTTATTGACTGAGAGATGTAAAATTTAAAAAATAATGAATATTATTATACATTTTGTGCACTATTTGCTCAACATTGCAACAATTCTCTACTTAAAGGAAACTTAAAATGGTAGTTATAACCCTCAAATACCTTGCACCAGCTCAGGGTGAGCTGGTGCCGGAGCATATCTTCATTATTTGCAGAAACCGCTGTATTGCTTGTAAAACTGTTTTATTCTTTATATTTCAAGCACGCTTTGGCACACCATGATATGTTCTCGGCTCACCATGCGCGTGACTGTGCGTGCGCTTGATTAGGGAGTGCCGGAGAGGCAGTGACGTCACCCAGCTCTCGGGCACACTTGCGCCTGCGCAACTTCAAATTTGTGCGCCAAGCACATATCATGGTGCGCCGAAGCGTGCTTGAAATATAAAGAATAAAACAGTTTTACAAGCAATACAGTGGTTTCTGCAAATAATGAAGATATGCTCCGGCACCAGCTCACCCTGAGCTGGTGCAAGGTATTTGAGGGTTATAACTACCATTTTAAAGTGGTAGGTTTCCTTTAAAGGTAACCTGTCATCAGGAATGTAATTTTAGCTGATGACCGGTTCCAATAGCATTTGCAATGATGAGTTAAAAAATGACTCCCTGCCAGCCCTGCCCAGCGAGTTACAGGGAGGCCAACTCCAACCGTCCTAGTACACGTCTCCTTAATTCAGCCTTCCTTTCTCAGGGTAGAGTGCGAGGGAAGGTGAGGAGGAGGGGAGGATGAATTGAGGAGGCAACGACTCGGGCCATTGGAGCTACCCTGCCACTCACCGTGATTCACTGGGTGATGCCTAAAACACTTTTATAAAGTACTCATAATTGTAGAGCCTATTGGAACTTGTCATCATCTAAGAATTATATTCCTGATGACAGGTTCCCTTTAAGATCCTGACCAGACCAGAATCTATGAGGTTCATGGGGCATTAGTGGTGGGTATTCATTAAGCCCCTTCTACACTGGCGTTTTTCACGCGCGAGTTCTGCGCGTGCATTTGACGCGCAGAACTTGCATTGCACTCTGTCCCATTGTATTCAATGGGTCTTTCTCCATTAGCGTTGTTTTTGACGCGCGTGCAGGGCTTGTCATTCGTTTGCACGCGCGTCAAATCGCAGCATGCTCTATTTTTGCGAGTCACGCACAATTTTCATCACGCCCCATTCAATCTATGGAGATGCATCAATAACGCATTACACTCGCAATCATTGCAATGCAATGCGAGTGCAATGCGTTTTAAACGTAGGGTTGCTAGGTTACCAGAATAACAGTATTTCCCTGCTCGCGAACGATCATTTAATTAAAAAAACACATAAGAACGTGAGAATAGAATAAAACATTGTACACAGTGAACACAGTGAACACAGTATCATTAAGATAAAAGCACAGTGCAGAACACAGTGCGAATAGATTACAGATGTTCGGCACATCTGCTTACTTGTCGGGAGATACGCGCGGAACGGTGCGAACAAAATAGCATGTGAACAATATATAGTGTGAAGAACACATTGCAGATGTATTTAAACACTCTGCAATGTGTTCTTCACACACTATATATTGTTCTTCACATGCTATTTTGTTCGCGCCGTTCCGCGCGTATCTCCACAAGTAAGCGATGTGCCGAACATCTGTAATCTATTCTGCACTGTGTTCTGCACTGTGCTTTTATCTTAAATGATCCTGTGTTCACTGTGTACAATGATTTTATTCTATTCTTCACTGTTCTTCACATCTGCTAAATTGTCGGGAGATAATATACACGCGGAACAGTGAAAATAGATCGCAGATGTTTGCAATTTATCAGAAGACATTATTTTTCAATTAATAACACTTTTAATCCAACCATGGTCCCTTTGAAAAATGCTCGAGTCTCCAATTGAATCGCGCGTGAAAAGGCGCCAAAAACGCTAACAACCGCGATGAAAAACGCAAAAACGCTAATTACTCCAAGGAAAAATGGAACAAAATGTCAGCCAAAAACGTCAGTTTTTCACGCATTGCACCCTGACGTAAACGCAACGCTAGTGTGGAAGAGGCCTTATTCTTTAATCTTACAATTTCTCCTTTTCCCCACCACAAGGGGCTACCCGGAAAACCCCTATAAAATTCCCTGTAGAGATTTTAGGTATAAATGTGATAGAGTTGCAAATTCTGAAATTAGAAGACTGGAGGAGTTCTCCATAGTCATAATGAGAAAGAGGTAGTGTTGTCTATGAACTTTGTTGGATAGTAGATTGACCTTGATGAACTACTGTGGTCTGTATTACTGTATACAATACAGGCAGTCCCCGGGTTACATACAAGCTAGGACTGTAGGTTTGGTTCTTAAGTTGAGTTTTGTATGTAAGTCGGAACTGTATACTTTATCATTGTAACCCAGCCAAATATTTTTTTGGTCTGTGACAATTGGATTTTAAAAATGTTGGGTTGTCATAAGAACAGGATTACCAATAAGCTTCATTGTAGACCACCAGTGGTAACTGTTATAGCTGTTTTTTGTAGCCTAAGACTAAAGTACAGAATTGGTCAACATCCAAGGTCCGTTTGTAACTAGGGGTCGTATGTAAGTCAGTGTTCTTAGTAGGGGACCGCCTGTATCTGCAAAGGAGTAATTTAATTGAATTTCTCATTGTTTGGTTGATTTGATTCATTGGTGGATGGTTGTGGACACCATACATTCTTTTGTAACATTGAGTCGGTATACTTAAGTTAAGACAAGACATTTTACTGTCCCTTTCAGACCATAGATATGGAATGTCCTCCGCTTTCACCACCTTTGTGCTTTAGATCCTATAATATATGTCAATTTATTGATTCTGGCACTTTTTTCTTAGATACCCTCGTTCCAGAATAATCATTGCCATTCATTTTTGTGCAAACTAATTCTAAATAGTCCTTTACTGTGTCCAAATATTCCAGATTTGTTAAAATATACAAATATTTGTCCCATACGGTAAGCACAATAACTAGAAAATAAAAACATCCAAAATTCTGAATCACCCGTTTTTGTTATTTTGCTACCCATAAAAATTTCAGTTAAAATTAATTTGGAAGTAAAATCGAAACATACAAAAATGGAAAAGGGCTAAGATTGGGTGTAGGGATTGTGCCACAGGATACTACCTACAACTAACATTAGTTGACCATTAGGTTTACCTTCTGCTGCTAAGATTTAACGTCAGAACAATGGATTGTCCACAATAGATGCTCTGGCACCAACTCTAGGAATGCATTACTACAATTACTTCAATTCCTCAGCATCCAATTTCAAGCAGATCTATTTTAATGGCATCCAGTCTCTGATTAGAGGCAGACACGTGTTAATAACTCTGTTCAGACATCGCTCTTAGGCAAGCGTGGCAAAATTAATTCCACTTTAGTGATAAACTGTACTAGAATGCTTGAGTGCCAATGTGTCCACACTGCGTGAGTTCCATCTCGGTAAATGTGTTTGTTTTCCGCTTATGTATGAATCCTGTCTTTACTTGTGATACATGTTTAGTTTTTCCTATCCTGCAGGTGCAACTTTTGCTTCTTTTTTAGACTTTTTGTTGCAAATGTCTCAATCCCATGGACACAGTCATGTGAGGAGTGATTGCAGGAGTGGACACTACTATAATTTTGGATTGAGGCCATGTCCTGCATTTTTAAGCACTCTAGTCACACCCCCAAGAAATGACAACATATGATGGTGCGGCACACATGCATTTTCACAACAGTTGAAAGGAGGAATTTGCCTATTACATTGCTGTCAACATGGTGTTTACAAATGTATGTGTTTAACAATGTGTTTGCATAGCACGTTTTAACTTATGTGTTACATTGCGTTAATGCATGCTTTTTGTAAATTCCATTTTGACAGCAATATAATTATCAATCAGCTCTTCTAAACCCTGTGATGCATTTGAAAATGCATGCGTTAACACACCATGTGACAACACCCTTAGAAGTAACTAAATTTCATAAAATGTGATGCAAAATTGTATAATTTTAAAAAAAAAACAGAGTAAAAACTTTCACTGCCCAACAGGTTTATGTGCAAATTTTTAACAATTTTAAGCATGTGAAATAATTCAATTACATGTTAAAACCAGTCCATGGAAAAAATAACTCCTTCCTCTGCACATTCCCTGGACCAGTAGCAAAAATAGTGATACATAAGTGAAAAGTTGCACGGAACAGAAGGAAGGAAAAGTTTTTGTGTGTAATGTAATTATTTTATTAGTCTTCACTGATGCCGATTATATTAGTGACTTGTTCAATATCTGGAGCAGATTTGTAGGGAGTCTAACCCACTAGAAGGAATGCGTTATTGCATTTTGCGCCAAAAAATTACATATTTGCTCACAAAACAGATCTAAAATGGCTTCCGATACATTTATGAAGGCGTTTTTCCGACTCATCCGACAAAGGGGCGTGGCATTGAGAAATTGTTTTGGTCTCTAGAAAATGGCGTGGCTGGGATGCAAATGTCTGTGCTGCAAAAAAATAGGACGTTGGCCCCATTAGGAGCCAGTTTAGTCCAGCTAAAAGTAGAACTCGACAGAATTAAAACTACAACGTTCGTCACAGTGTTGACTACTGTCGTCAAGCTCTGCATGTAGGAGCCCGCAATGATGATGAATTTCCCCCCTGAGTATTAAGCAGAATTTTGATAGTGCATCGTCCATACCCCACCTCTTATTGATACAATGCATCAGGATGGTGGCATTAAATAATAATAATAATAATTATTCCTTTATTAAATAGCGCCACAGATTTCGGAGCGGTCACAGAGATTGCCAATTCGTCTGTCATTGTGTCTTCCAATATAAATAGAAGTCTTACCGCTTATATAAAGAAGCCATGATGGAACTGGGTGATATTGCCGAAATGTTGGTGGGCAGCACAAAGCCATATTCATTTACTGTGCCCAGCTGCTATAACAGTTTGTACTTGTCTGTACTTTGTCCATTCCATAGGTGGATTTCTGTAAAAATCATGTAAAATTCATCTTTCCAATATTATCCTGACTGTGATGTGTTGGACAGTAAATTTATGGTGCATGTGTTGTGAAAAGTCTGCTTGTTGCATAATTAAAGTCAACAATACATTATTTTTTTTTTTTTTAAATCAGATATTTTATTGAACATTTTAAGAAAAAAAAAAACAACACACCCAACAAGCACAACTTGGAGGGGAGTATGTACAATCTTTACAATAAGCTCTGATTTTGTACAATAATACAGCCTCAAATTATACTCAGAGCATTACAGGGTAATTACATTTGTATCCATTTTCTCTTACAGAATGTATGTTTTATCATGAATGCTTATTACTAGTAGCATACTCCCTCCCTCCCTTCCCAACTCCCCCCACCCCCACCCCGCAAGCCAGCTCTTCAAGACCTTTCCGGTCTCATATACTTATTCCACATATTAAAGAAGACCTAAACCTATCTTTACTTATCTACCATGATAGTTGATATTCTAAGCTAGTTCTTAGCCTTATTAGGGAGTTTGATGGTAAACCAGTTGTATCTAGCCACTTGCCCCAAATCTTTTCGAATTGAGACCCCATTCCTCTTCACATATGTGCTATATTCCAATAGTATTACTGCATTCAAACGGTTCTATAAACTCTTTCTTGTCCGGTGGCTTAGGCCTAATCCATGGGCAGCTATGACTTTCTAGCTTGATTAAAGACCTTTGTATTGCAATATTATTAGGTTCTGTCGGTTGTCTATCTTCAGAACTCCCAATAACATGCAGTGGGCTTTCTTCAATAGTTACAGAGAAAACTTTACGTGTCAATTCTAATATAGATTTCCAAAAGACTCCAGTTCCCTGCATCCCCAATCATGTGGAGTATATCTGCTTCTTCAGTTCCACATCTCGGCATCTGAATTAGGCCAACTCCTATCCGACATAGTAATTGGGGTGACCTTTACCTCGATGTAAAAGAATAAGTGAGACATCCTACGTGCTTCACTGGCGAAAGGGTTGGCACCAATTCTAAGGCCTCAGTCCACTGCTCCTCTTCAATGGGGCCCACCATCTCTATTCCAATGTTCCCGACATTTTAATGGATAATCTTTTATAATGGTCGTTTAATACAACTGTATAAGAATATAGATCAGGCCCTTAGTAGAACCTGACCTCAATATCTATTCATCCCCATTGGAGCCCACCTCTATTTGTTCTATCCTGGACTGTACCCAAAGCATGTCGATTTCAAATACTGATAGAACCCGCATTGGGCAATTGGAATTCAGCTTGTATGTCCTCGAATGTCCTAAGTTTCCTTCTGATAAACATGTTTCAGCGTCTTAACCCCTTTCGCTTCCCATGGGGAAAAACCCTCCATCTGTCAACTCATATTAATTTATCTGCTTTATGCTGTGGATGGTCATGACATTTGTGGAATATTAATGTATGGTAACTTTTGTATTTGTTATGGTAAGAAGAATTAAAATGAGCAGCAGGGTTTTAGATGACCAGAGCTCTATAATTATCTCCATGGGGTCATGGTTGCTCTTCTTTTTTTCTTTTTTTTTGGTGCGAACTTTTGCAGTTTGCGCAGAATCAAGAATCGCACCAAAGTTATCTGCCTCAAGGATGTAATTAGTGGCTGGATTTATCTTGCAGCCCGATGTGTTTGTTCAACCGTAGTGTAAGTATAAAGCTTGGAATTTTCCCATTCTTGCGCCTAATAGTCTCAAAACAGAGCATGCTAGACCCAGCTACTTTTTGATAAACTACTTTTGATACCCATGTATCACAAAGGGAAAAAAACTTGAGATACATTGCAATGATTGAGTAGGCCGACTTCAGGAAACTTGAAAAAGTGGCAGACAAAAACTATGATACATAGTGTGTGTATGCAAGTGCATTGTAATTAGAACAAGAAAATACTGTTGATATTATTAATACTGTTGATGTTGTTATTTTTCCAAATGTGCTAAATTGTGTTGTAGACACGTTACATTGTATCCAAAGTAAAGGCCAGGCCTGATCAGTCCCACTGTGTCATGTCAGTGCTTCTCCTCAGCCATGAGGGATCCTCTTTAAGTCTCTTACATCTCTGAGAAGATGTTTTCTCCTCCTTACTACTCTATGTAGGTCAAGATAAAGAGCCTCCATGCTACACAGATAATATAGCCAGGTTAGAGCTGAACTTTTCCATAACCTAAATTTCAATGCAGTTGTTGCCTTATGGCATTTATAGTTCCATGACATAGGTATTTGAAGGTAAGTTAATTTTGAATTTTTTTACTTTTGTATGGGTGGGGTAGAGCTTTGAAATACTGGAACAAAAATTTGACAAACTGCTGTCAGATTGTGTACAAGACTAATAGTATATAATAGCCAATAATAGGTTATCAATCGATGTCGGAGACACCCAGCACCCTGGTCTATAGCATATCAGCAGTCATGGACATTTTATCCTGCAGAAGGTCAAGTACATGCGGTCCCCGACTTAAAAACACCCGACTTACAGAACGATCCCTAATACACAAACAGACCTCTGGATGTTGGTAATTTACTGTACTTTAGCCTTAGGCAACAATGATCAGCTGTAACGGATATCAATGAGCTTTTTGTTAATCCCGGTTCTTTATACACTCAAAAGTTTTAAAATCCAATTGTCACAGGGACCAAAAAGAAAATTCTGTCTGGAGATACATTATAAAGTATACAGTTTCTGACTTGTATACAACTAAGAACAAACCTACAGAACTTCTACATAACCCGGGAACTGCCTGTACATGTTTGGAAATTCCTTTTAACAGAGGAACACACAATATTTAGTTAGATGTAAAGATAATCCAAAATAGGTGGTAAAAAAAAAAAAAAAAAAAAAAAAGTAAATAAAACAGTCTTACCCCTCTCTACAAAATATTGAGGAGATATTACCCACTTTCCCACTGAACCGCTTTGAGAACCATAATCCATGGATTTGTTTTAGAAGTATTTTTGTGTCCCTCATCACCCGCTATGCAATAGCCCTGTGTTACTAGGCTGGGGATAAATTTTCTTTTTTTATTACCCACAATTCTACATTTTTGGCCATAAGGAGCACGGATTAAGCGACAAGTAGTTGGTGCTAATTTAGGGTGCATTTACACATTCACACAGTTTGAAGCCAAACCTGGGTAGATTGTAATGATAGATAACAGAAGTTCTTCTCCATTATATGAATCCACTCCTGGTTTTGACTTCTGCATGCAAAAACCTGACACTCCTCAATGTTCAGAAATGTAAATTTACATAAATTCCACAAGGGATATTTATTTCCGCCATGTGCTCCATGACTCATCAGGAGGATAAGGCCTCCTAGATCTGTGTTATTATCCAACAATCCGCTAGATTTACACTATTAGCCAGAGACTGTTCAGCTTGAACAGTACAGGCTATAAAGAATGTGCAGTAGTGAGAATCCCCCAAACAGGTCCACTATGACTTTCACTCCTCCTCATCCATGCCCAATTGGCTTGGGGGGGGGGTGTAATGTGAAAATAATCACTATACCTCATCAAGGCAATAAATTATTTCAGGGTTTTATGCCAAAAAACAGGCATATAGCCGTAAATCTCCCACAAAAATCTTTATGCGGACAAGTGATTTGGTTTGTTCCCTACATCTGCAATGTGTTCTTCACCATACTGTTCTTCACATACTATTGTGAAAACACCAGTTCTGCCACGCGTGTCTTCGGATAAGTTAGCAGATGTAGGGAACATCTGCAATGTGTTCTTCACTTAACCCCTTATCACACCGACACTAGTTTTCAGCCAATGACCAGACTCGATTTTTCAAATCTGACATGTCTCACGATAATTGGTTATACTTCGGAACGCTTTAACATATCCTGGGATTTTGAGAATGTTTTCTCGTGACACATTATACTTCATGTTAGTTATAAAATTTAAGTTGATAAGTTTTGCGTTTCGTTCTGAAAAAAAGGTGAAAATTGGCAAAAGTTTGTAAAAATTCTTCATTTTTCTCAAGTTTGAAATGTTCTGGTGTCCAGACAGAAGTAAAACTAACCCAAAAAGTTTGATAATGACCATTTACAGAATATCTGCTTTATGTTGGGATGATATTTATGCTTTCCGGTCATTTTTCTAGATGTTTTGAGTTGCAGAACTTTAGGTGCGATTTTTCTTAGTTTTCATGAAATTGCCATAACTCACATTTTGAGGGATAATCAGCTTTCAAGTGACTTTGAGAGGCCTAAATATAGTAAAACCTCATAAATTACCCACTATAGAAAGTTCACCCCTCAAACATATGTAAAACAACCTTCTATTAATCCATTTAACCCTTTAATGTGTTTCACATGGGTTAAAAAATATGGACCTGCTGTTAGAAAACTATGGAATTTTTTTGGAAATACATTCATTTAGGCCAAAACTGACATTTTCAGAATAAATTAAAATGATAACGCACTGCAACGCTTGATGCCCCAATTCCTCCCGAGTGTTGAGAACCCCCATATTGGTGGGTAAACTGCTGGTACGGGCGCACCCCGAGCATAGAATGAATGAGGCGCCTTCCACAGCAGATTGTATTGTCACATTGTACGACTATAAATTTTTATTTTTTTTGGTAATGCGATCATATGAGGGCTTATTTTTTATGGGATGAGATACAATGTATAAATAATTTATTTTGGGAGTCTAAAGCTTATTCATGAATTTTATTAACTATTTCAAGGGGACACAACAAATCATCAATTTTATTTTGGATTGTGAGCATTCCCCCCCCCCCCCCGCTCACCGTAACGTAAATAATATTTTTCCTTTATTCTCTGGTTCACTACGATTGCGGTGATACTCATGTATATATTTTTTCTTATTTTGCTCAATTTTTCCTGAGCAAAACCAATATTGGAAGAAAATCGCATTGTTTTTACTATTGACAACTTTTCAGGGCCATAAATTCTGTACTTTTCTGTTGTCAGATCTGGTTGAGGGCTTATTTTTTGCGAAAACAGTTGTTCTTTTCATTCGTATCATATTAGGTACCCAGTGATGGCGAACCTTTTAGAGCTCGAGTGCCCAAATTTTAACCAAAAGCCACTTATTTATTGCAAAGTGCCAGTGCAGAAACTTATTTCTCCTTGTTCTTTGACAACTTTCAATCATTCAGCCTCCTAAAAACACCAACACAGTTGAAAGGAGGAGGGCAAATTTGCCTATCATTGTAGGAAGATTCTGTAGGAAGATTCTTTGAGTCTTGTCTGGCGAACTTCATGCTGGGGTGAAGGCCTGGGTGCCCACAGAAAGGGCTCCGGGTGCCACCTCTGGCACCAGTGCCATAGGTTCGCCACCACTGCTCTAGAGGGTGGGGGAGCCCTGCGAAACAATCCATATCCCTTAAAAACCATAGGATGCAGACATATAGTCCCACTTGGAAGTCCACAATAAACGCTAAATCCGCTAAGAGTGACAGTAACAGAGATCTCGAACACACTGTCGATGGAATGATACGAAGTAATTGGAAATGTTATCCACTTTTCATTATTCAAACAATAATCAATTACTTTGCTGAAATGGGAAAACCCCTTTTAGTTTCTTTTTCTCACACTTGTTAAAGAAAAATTGTTTAAGAGAAATCGTTCATCTGTATCCATCTACATGTCCAAATTATTATTTTTATTAAAACTATTTTATATTCCGGCCACACAAGAAAGAAATGTAGGTGAACGATTATGGGTTTAATCTTATCGACTTTCTTATCTTATCAGCTTTTTAGCATGGAAAAAAAAACAGTTGTAAAGTCACTTCAGGTTATTTTGTTACTTCACACATTGCAACAGGATGTTCCCTTTTTCTTGTCCACTTCACTATACTGGTCTGAACATAGGAACTACTCTCTGCTAGTTCAACGCCACGCAAAGCCAATATGTCTGATTCTTATCAACCCACTAAGGACCAGGCTTTTTAGTTTTTATTTTTCACCCCCACTTTCAAAATCTATACTTGTTTTTTTTTTCCATGTACAGCTGTTGATGGCTTATTTCTCTGCGTAACAATATGCACCTCGTATGACGATGGTCATTCAAAATATTCCTGCCGCGTCAACTGGGAAGCGGGGAAAAAAATTCCAAATGCAAGTGTAAAAATTGCAATGAAAAAACACAAATTACTGCGCCATTTACCTTGTGGTCTTTGTTTTGTATTACACTGTTCACTGGGATGTGTGCCCCAATAGACAGGGTACTATTTTACATTCTTTGGTCCAATAACGATCACGGTGATGACAAATATTGTATAGATTTTATAATGTTTGCATACATATTACAAAATTAAAACCATCCTGTATCAGAAAAAAATTCTTCATATTGTTTCTTGCGCGTACAAACTTTTCATATTCTCAGTGTACGGAGCTCGTGGGGCGTGTGTATTTTTTGGCGCTCAGCCTTTCGTGATGACGTTTTGCAATGCTTTTTATTTTTTAGGACTGGTGCGACCTTTTCAGTCACTTCTATTTTCAAAGGCAAAAAATGCCATTTGCCCGAACTTTCGGGCCTTTTTTCCACTACGTGTTAAACGCGTGAAAAAACGGTTTGATATTTTTATAGTCTTGGATCGGGCATTTTGGGACACGGCGATACCCTAATGTTTATGATTTTATACTGTTTATTTATATTTGTTATATCATTTCTGGCAAGGGGATGATTTGAATTTTTATGTTTTTTTTAATATATTTTTTTTTTTTCTCCTTTTTTTTATTTAACCTTTTTTTTACTATTTTTTCAGACTCCCTAGGGTCACTTGAACCTAGGTTGTCTGATTGAGTCCTACCATTCACTGCATACTACAGTCCATGCGTATTAGGCGATTTTTGCATACCATCTATTACATAGTGCAGATCCACATTATAAATGATAGCCTCGATCATGATGCCCGCATGTTTTCCCCCTTGTGTGGATCCGAGGCTGTCATGACCAGCGTTGCCGCTCCCCCGTGAGTCACGGCGAGTGCCGATCGGAGCCAAGATGGCGCGGCGATCAAGGTTGACACGCCCGCGATCGTGCTGACGCGAGTCACGGGTATTAGCTACGGGTGTTTTGCTTCATTATTAAGCAATGCCCAGTGAGTATGAAAGGGCTCAGCCCCGTGAGCCCCTCTTCTACTCCCCCTGCGCAGCAAGACGTAAGGGTGGCATAAAAATTCAATACAGTCCATGGCAGATTTTTTTGTTATTTGCAATTTTGTATTTGAAAAGTAGAGCATTATTAATAGGGCCAAAGGCCCAGTCATGAATCTGATATGCAGCAAGTTCCAAGACAGAACAGAACTATCCCAAGAGCTGTCCAATGATGAAATAACCCCTACATCCTAAGGTAAATCTTCATACTCTCTCACTTATGTCTTAATCATTAAATGTCTATATTCTTAAATTCATCATGTCGCCTAGATGGGAGTTACCGCCCTTCTGTGCCTGCTTTTATATATCATTCCAACCTCAATGGTGTTCTTATGTTATTTGAAAGCAAAACTTTCACAATTTGCACAACTAATACTTAGAAGTTTTAACTTGGCATTTTTCCCTGTATTATGTGTGGCATGGTATTTATTCTTCACTATGCTGGAATATCAGTACATTTTTGTTTAGTTAATTTTTAACTGAAAAGCGTATTTAGAAACCCGATATTCATTATGGGAAACTATCAGAATTTCCCTTAGTTATATATTAAATAGGTAACACCTCATGGTTGTCTGTCATGTTAAACTAGCAGGGGTTGTATGATTAGGATATTGCTGTAAGAGGAGTAGTATAAATGACTTAGTGTACAAGCACGTCCCCAGGTTACATACAAGAAAAAATTTTTAAAAAGGGGGGGGGGTCTGTATGTTTGTTTCTTAGTTGAATTGTATGTAAGTCGAACTGAATATTTTATCATTGTATCCCAGCCATGAATTTTTTGGTCGCTCTATGAACATTGGAATTTTTAAATGTTGGGTTGCATAAGAACCAGAGTAACATAAATCCTTCCATTACAGCACACATTTTGAATAACTGTTTACAAGCTGTTTATTGTAGCCTGGGTCTAAGTACACATAAATTACCAAACCAGATGGTCCGTTTGTACTAGGGGTCGTATGTAGTCGAGGTGTTCTTAAGAATAGGGACCGCCTGTAATTGTATATTTCATATTAATACCTATTCTCTGCTTCACACAGCAGTCCAGAGTAATTTTTTAGAATAAAAAATCACAAAGTGGGTCATACACCGTATCATGTTCAGTAAGCTTTATTTTGTTATGTTGTGTCAAATCTTTAGAATACCGTATATACTCGTATGTGTATGTGCTGAAACACCTCACCACGGCTTATACACGAGTCAATTAAAAAAAACTTACATACTCCCCATCCTGCGCGGCCCCCAGCTTCTCTATTTCTGTCTTCTATCTGCTGTAACAGCCGGATGCGTGGGCGCTTCTCTGCTGGCTGTTACAACAGAGAGAAGGACCCAAGCCCTGCTGGGGACCACCCCGAATGTGATTATGGAAGTTTTTTTTTTTTTATGTGCTGTGCAAACAGCGGCTGCTGCCTGTATTCTACTGTGCTGGCTGCTGTAATACTAAGGGTGGCTGGCTATTACCTACTACTGGCTGTGCGCTGCTAATATTCTACTAGGGTCTGACTATAAAATACGGGTCTGGCTGGCTAATACTAAGGGCTGGCTGTCTGCTATATAACATATCTAGGGGCTGGCTGGTTATATACTACAGGACTGGCAAGCTATATACCACTGGTGGCGGCTGGTTCCATACTACTCTGGGGGCGGCTGGTTTAATACGTACTGTGGGGCTCTACACTGGTGCGCTGCTATAAAACTAACTGGGGGCTGATGGCTACTCTGGGCTGTGTATAAAATACTGGGGGCTGGCTGGATATATACTACTGGGGGGCTGTCAGGCGTATATCACAGGGGCTGGCTGGCTATATATACTTGCAGGGGCTGGCAGGCTATATGTACTCAGGGGGCTGGCTGGCTATATGGTACTGCATGTGGGGCTTGGCTGGCTATTATCTGGCAGGGGGCGGCTGGCTTATATATACTGCAGGGGGCTGGCTGGCTATATTTACAGGGGGCTTGGCTGGCTAATTACTACTGGTGTCTGCTGGCTATATACTACTGGGGGCATGGCTGACTCTACTACTCGCTGGGGCTGGCTAATAAAAACCAAAAAAAAAAAAAAAAAAGGGAGGAATAATTATGGGCTGGCTATACTAACGGGGGGCTGGCTAAATACTACTCGGTTGGCTATGTACTTCTGGGGGCAGGTAAGCATTTATACTGGGGCTTAGCTATAACCATAGCTGTGAGGCATGTGACCAATGCATTTCCCACCCTCAGGGGCGTATACTCGAGTCCAATAGGTTTTCCCTGTTTTTGAGTAAATTTGGGGCCTCTTTTAATACTACTTTTTTTATATTTTTTTTTTATTGTGTTGTTGCGTGTTTCTATAGAAGAGCACTGTTGACCTGAAAATATTATCCTCCTTACTGATATGTGGCAAAACCCCTAGAATTATCTGTCTAAAGGTATTTGGTTTGGCTTATCCTAGTTGTGGTTTTAGGCACTTAAAGGTGGCCCTGTGAGGAAGCTATTTCCTTCCTTCAAGTGTACATCAAATTTACAGACTCAAAATTAGTTCTATTCATGACTGCAACAGAGGTTTTGAAAGCCTTGATAAATTGATTTCTGAAGGACTGCAATCTTGCCTGATCTATTATATTTTAAGTTGCAATTAAAGATAATCTACCTGGGGGTCTACTTTTTGAAAGATTCCCCCTCTCTGCAGCAGCTGCAATCCCAGAATAAACTTCACCTTTGTATATAAAATGTATTTGAGTGGCGACTGGGGGGAGTGGAGCAACTCTTCATACAGCTCCGGGGTGTGAAAGCCACTCCACGCCCCAGTCGCCCCTACATACCCGCCTATCTGTCAGACATGCCCCTTTGGCCTGCTCTTGGTGCTGAGACAGACTGACGAGTGGCTAGGCGGATATGCGGGGGTGACGGGGCCCCGGAATTGTCTGAGAATACTCCAAGCCCCCAGTAACCTCTGAAATGAATTTGCATATACACCAGATTAAAGTTTATTTCTGCAGCAGTTGCATCCCAGAATTAGGAGAAAATGTGATGCACCTGCTATAGGGAGCGGGAACCTACCTGGGGAATCTTTCAGAAAGTAAAGGTTGTAAACATCAATTGAAATTCACAGTGGTCTCTATTATCAATGGAGTCCCTACTTACAGAATATCTCTTTTCTCTGAGGAACTGGATAGTCTCGGTGCAGTGATGTTCATGGCAGGTCTGTCAGGTACTACAGTGAGGATTCCAATTAGTTTCTCAGGTGGTGGCCTGCATCATGTTATCAGGCCTTCATACAGGCTGCTTAATGTATTATTATGTCAAGTGATTCCACAGGGTATTCAACCAAGACCAGCTCCCTGAAATAAGCCTCTTCTTCTATCTCTAAGAATGAATTACAATCCACTCCTGTCTGAATGAGTAAGACACTATTGCTACTCATGTAAGTGCCAATCACATTTTAATCACGATCCACTTGGTATGTATGGTTCATCTGAGACTGAACAAAAGTGGACAGAATTGTTATTATCTCATAGAAGTCTGATTACATTGACATCAAGAATTTGTTCTATTCACGTGTTTATCCCAGTTTCAGGGACTAACTACAGTGGTAGCAGCTGGTATAGGCCCATAGTATCAGGGGGCCCGTCATCTGTGATATATATGCTGTATGTGTGATGTGTATACGGTGTGGTGTATACTACTCTATGTGTGTGTGTATATATATATACATATACTGTATATGTATATAAATGTGTGATTTGCAACTCGTATGTATGGAATACAAATCTGTTTTAAGTGGAAAGGGGGGACCCATTTAGAAGGAATTTTCTCTGCCTATTTAATCTTGTAGATCATATGTGACTATAATAAGACAGCTTTCATTGTTTCCAAAAGACCTCATGTCTAGTGTGTATGTCTGTCATGTGTCATGTTTTTGTTTTGATGTCCATCTCTCATTTAACTAGCATCCCAGACCAAGATGTTTGCTGGTTTTGGTTGTTTATTTTATACTTTATGCCAAGAGCTTTGTCTATTTAGGCTCAGAGTAGCCTGCAAGTGATCTAGTGAATCCTCTGATACAGCCTTGACTAGGTGGATTCCCAGCCCTTCATGAGAGGTGCATGGAAGTAATCATTCAGTATCATCAGTAATCATTCAGCATCTTAAGTATATTGAAACAGAGTCCAGCTTTCCATATAACAGCAAAAATTACTGTATATACTAGAGTATAAGCCAGGCCCCTAATTTTACCCACAAATCCTGGTAAAACCTATATTTTTTTTTACTCGAGTATAAGCCGAGTTTGGGGTTTCAGCACATTTTTTGTGTGCTGAAACTAGGCTTATACTCGAGTATATTGGTAATGTTCTAGTGCTAGTGATGTGTGAACCTTTTGGAGCCCGAGTGCCCAAACTTCAACAAAGCCATTTATTTATTGCAAGAGTGCCAGCACAGCAATTTATTTCTCCTCATTCTTTACAACTTTCAATCCTTCAGCCTCCTAAAGACACCAACACAGTTGAAGGAGGAGGGCAAATTTGCCTATCATTGTAGGAGATTCTGTAGGAAGACTCTTTGAGTCCTGTCTGGTGAACTTCATGCTGGGGGTTGGGCCTGGGTGCCCACAGAGAGGGCTTCGATGCCGCCTCTGGCACCCGTGCCATAGGTTCGCCACCACTGTTCTATGTGTTGTCAGTGTAGTGTGTTCATTTGATGCTTTTCTGACCATTATAATTATTCATAGCTAGCAACGTGCAACATCTGCCTATGCAAATGATGGTAACTAATGGAAGGAGTTTTCTGGCTGAATAAAACCCTTATTGACTGAGAGATGTAAAATTTAAAAAATAATAATATTATTATCATTTTGTGCACTATTTGCTCAACATTGCAACATTCTCTACTTAAAGGAAACTTAAATGGTAGTTATAACCCTCAAATACCTTGCACCAGCTCAGGTGAGCTGGTGCCGGAGCATATCTTCATTTATTCAGAAACCGCTGTATTGCTGTGAAAACGTTTTATTCTTTATATTTCAAGCACGCTTTGGCACACCATGATATGTTCTCGGCTCACCATGCGCGTGACTGTGCGTGCGCTTGATTAGGGAGTGCCGGAGAGGCAGTGACGTCACCCAGCTCTCGGGCACCACTGTCGCCTCGCAACTTCAAATTTGTGCGCCAGCACATATCATGGTGCGCCGAAGCGTGCTTGAAATAAAGAATAAAACAGTTTTACAAGCATACAGTGGTTTCTGCAAATAATGAAGATATGCTCCGGCACCAGCTCACCCTGAGCTGGTGCAAGGTATTGAGGGTTTAACTACCATTTTAAAGTGGTAGGTTTCCTTTAAGGTAACCTGTCATCAGGAATTAATTTTAGCTGATGACCGGTTTCCAATAGCTTGCCATGATGAGTTAAAAATGACTCCCTGCCAGCCCTGCCCAGCGAGTTACAGGGAGGCCAACTCCAACCGTCCTAGTACACCTCTCCTTAATTCATGCCTTCCTTCTCAGGGTAGAGTGCGAGGGAAGGTGAGGAGGAGGGGAGGATGAATTGAGGAGGCAACGACTCGGGCCATTGGAGCTACACCCTGCCACTCACCGTGATTCACTGGGTGATGCCTAAAACACTTTTATAAAGTACTCATAATTGTAGAGCCTATTGGAATTTGTCTCATCTAAGAATTATATTCCTGATGACAGGTCCCTTTAAGATCCTGACCAGACCAGAACTATGAGGTTCATGGGGCATTAGTGGTGGGTATTCATTAAGCCCTCTACACTGGCGTTTTTCACGCGCGAGTTCTGCGCGTGCATTTGACGCGCAGAACTTGCATTGCACTCTGTCCCATTGTATTCAATGGGTCTTTCTCCTTAGCGTGTTTTTTTGACGCGCGTGCTTGCTTTCGTTTGCACGCGCGTCAAAATCGCAGCATGCTCTATTTTTGCGAGTCACGCACAATTTTCACGCCCCATTCAAGTCTATGGAGATGCATCAAGAACGCATTACAACTCGCAATCATTGCAAGTGCAATGCGAGTGCAATGCGTTTTAAACGTAAGGGTTGCTAGGTTACCAGAATAACAGTATTTCCCTGCTCGCGAACGATCATTTAATAAAAAACACGTGAAGAACATGAAGAATAGAATAAAACATGTACACAGTGAACACAGTGAACACAGGATCATTAAGATAAAAGCACAGTGCAGAACACAGTGCAGAATAGATTACAGATGTTCGCACATCTGCTTACTTGTCGGGAGATACGCGCGGAACGGTGCGAACAAAATAGCATGTGAAGAACAATATATGTGTGAAGACACATTGCAGATGTATTTAAACATCTGCAATGTGTTCTTCACACACATATATATTGTTCTTCACATGCTATTTTGTTCGCGCCGTTCCGCGCGTATCTCCCGACAAGTAAGCATGTGCCGAACATCTGTATCTATTCTGCACTGTGTTCTGCACTGTGCTTTTATCTTAAATGATCCTGTGTTCACTGTGTACAATGATTTATTCTATTCTTCACTGTTCTTCACATCTGCTAAATTGTCGGGAGATAATACACGCGGAACAGTGAAGAATAGATCGCAGATGTTTGCAAATTATCAGAAGACATTATTTTTCAATTAAATAACACATTTTAATCCACAACATGGTCCCTTTGAAATCTCGAGTCTCCCATTGAATCGCGCGTGAAAAATGCGCCAAAAACGCTAACAACACGCGCATGAAAAACGCAAAAACGCTAATTACTCCAAGGAAAAATGGAACAAAAATGCAGCCAAAAACGTCAGTTTTTCACGCATTGCACCCTGACGTGAAACGCAACGCTAGTGTGGAAGAGGCCTTATTCTTTAATCTTACAATTTCTCCTTTTCCCCACCACAAGGGGCTACCCGGAAAACCCCTATAAAATTCCCTGTAGAGAT
>CM033642.1:221212789-221295772 GCA_019512145.1 Engystomops pustulosus
CGAGCATTTTTCAGTAAAATTATAAACTGAACGAGCACAGTGAAAGAACACAGTGCAGAACAGATTGCAGATGTTCGGGAACATCTGCGATCTGTTCCGGAGACACGCGTGCAGAATGGTGTTCTCCGCAATAGTATTTGAAGAACAATATGTGTGAAGAACAACTTGCAGATGTTTGGAAACATCTGCAAGTTGTTCTTCACACATATTGTTCTTCAAATACTATTGCGGAGAGAACACCGTTCTGCACGCATGTCTCCGAGACATCTGCGATCTGCTCCGGAGACACGCGTGCAGAACGGTGTTCTCCGCAATAGTATTTGAAGAACAATATGTGTAGAGAACAACTTGCAGATGTTGCCAACATCTATTGTTCCCGAACATCTGCAATCTGTTCTGCACTGTGTTCTTTCGCTGTTTTCTTCAATTAAATTATTAAATTAAATGTTTTAATTGTATTTTTTTACTGTTCTTCACTTTTTTTTTTTTAAATTAAATGCTCGTTATCGAGCAGGGCAAATACTCGTCCGAGCAACGAGCCGGTCCGAGTATTCTAATACTCGACCGAGCATCGAGCTCGGACGAGTATACTAGCTCATCACTAGTTATTATTTTAAAAGTTGAGACCAAATGTTACAAAACTGCATTCCGGTAAGAGCAGCTGACAACAAATACATCAGTCTCATAACTTATGAGTCTGTTGTATTTATTTATGTTAATTGTTAAATTACTTTTGGAGGGGTTTAGCTGGCATAAAGAATTCAGCATGGTCTTCATTCATTATTTAGCTTTACTTTACACTTACAATTTTTGTGCCAATATTGTTCCATGTGACATGAAGCACATTGTGGGGCATATAATGAATTTCTAGTGTTTATTACAAATATGCTTAATGTATGGAAAATATCATTATAAAATAGCTAGGTTTATCTTTGCTTTGAAGCCTTGAATGGGAGAGGAGAATTTCTCTTATCTCCTGTTGGGCATCAGATCGTGTAAAAAAAAAAAAAAAAAAAAAAAAAAAAAAAAAGGCTCAAGGTCCAGCACTGACAGTAGAGAACTCTTATGAAGCTTTTCATGTTCCTTTGCACAGCTACAGTAACCTGCAGGTCAATGCTTCAAATGTTTACTGTTTCCATAGATTTTAATAGATCTAGTAAGGGTTATACCAACAGATGTAGATTAAATGCCTTAATACAGGCGGTCCCCTACTTAAGAACACTCGACTTACAAACGACCCCTAGTTACAAACGGACCTCTGGATATTGGTAATTTATTGTACTTTAGTCCTAGGCTACAATGATCAAATGATCAATGATCAAATGTGTCTGTAATGAAGCTTTAAATCCAGTTGTCACAGAGACCAAAAAAGTTCTGTCTGGGATTACAATGATAAAATATACAGTTCCGACATACATACAAATTCAACTTAAGAACAAACCTACAGACCCTAAAAGCTTCATACAGACACATTTGATCATTGATCATTGATCATTGTAGCCTAGGACAAAGTACAATAATTACCAATATACAGAGGTCCGTTTGAACTAGGGGTCGTTTGTAAGTCGAGTGTTCTTAAGTAGGGGACCCCTGTATTAAGGCATTTAATCTACATCTGTTGGTATAACCCTTACTAATCTATTAATAATGGAAACAGTAACATTTGAAGCATTGACCTGCAGGTTTACTAGCTGTGCAAAGGACATGAAAAGCTTCATAAGAGTTCTCTACTGTCATGCTGGACCTTGAGCCTTTTTTTTTTTTTTTTTTTTTTTTTTTTACCGATCGATGTCCACAGAGATAAAGAAAATTCTCCTCTCCCATTCAAGGCTTCAAAGCAAAGATAAACCTAGCTATTTTATAATGATATTTTCCATACTTAAGCTATTTGAATAAAACACTAGAAATTCATTATATGCCCCACAATGTGCTTCATGTCACATGAACAATATTGGCACAAAAATTGTAAGTGTAAGTAAAGCTAATAATGAATGAAGACCATGCTGAATTCTTTATGCCAGCTAAACCCCTCCAAAAGTAATTTAACAATTAACATAAATACAACACAGACTCATAAGTTATGAGACTGATGTATTTGTTGTCAGCTGCTCTTACCGGAATGCAGTTTTTGTAACATTTGGTCTCAACTTTTAATAATAACTATGGATGAGCGAGTATACTCGTCCGAGCTTGACTCGGTCGAGTATTAGCATACTCGGACCGGCTCGTTGCTCGGACGAGTATTTGCCCTGCTCGATAACGAGCATTTAATAAAAAAAAAAAGTGAAGAACGTAAAAGATACAATTAAAACATTTATTTAATTGTTTAATTGAAGAAAACAGTGAAAGAACACAGTGCAAACAGATTGCAGATGTTCGGGAACATCTGCAATCTGTTCCGGAGAACCGCTGCAGAACGGTGTTCTCCGCAAGTATTGAAGAACAATATGTGTGAAGAACACATTACAGATGTTTGGCAACATCTGCAAGTTGTTCTCTACACATATTGTTCTTCAAATACTATTGCGGGAACACCGTTCTGCACGGGTGTCTCTGGAGCAGATCGCAGATGTCCCGAGACACGTGCAGAACGGTGTTTCTCCGCAATAGTATTTGAAGAACAATATGTGGAAGAACAACTTGCAGATGTTTCCAAACATCTGCAAGTTGTTCTTCACACATATGTTCTTCAAATACTATTGCGGAGAACACCGTTCTGCACGCGTGTCTCCGGAACAGATCGCAGATGTTCCCGAACATCTGCAATCTGTTCTCACTGTGTTCTTTCACTGTGCTCGTTCAGTTTATAATTTTACTGAAAAATGCTCGGGGTCTCCCATTGATTTCAATGGGGCTCGTTACTCGAAACGAGCACTCGAGCATTCTGGAAATGTTCGCTCGAGTACGAGACCCGAGCATTTTAGTGCCTCTCATCTCTAGTGTTAATATTGATTCTTATGACAACCCAACATTTTTAAAATCCAGTTGTCACAGAGACCAAAAAAGTTCTGTCTGGGATTACAATGATAAAATATACAGTTCCGACATACATACAAATTCAACTTAAGAACAAACCTACAGACCCTATCTTGTATGTAACCCGGGGACTGCCTGTATAAGGTTACAATCAGAGTTGGGCCACATTTACTAAGGTCTTTGCGTTCTTTTTCAGACAGATTTTGTACATTCTTTTTAGTGAAAACTGCTTGCAAATGTATTTAAGAAGTGTCCAAGACACATTTGTGGTGCATTCTGCACTAATAACCGGCACAACAAAAATTTTTGCACTTAATTAGGCGTTCTGGTGCTCAATCGGACAGTGTGCCACATTTAACATGCAAAGTCTGACAGAAGTGTGTTGTATGCACCATGCACAGTTTGCACAGTTTTTTGGTTGATGTGGGCCATTGGGTCTAGAGAGAACTCCTTGACAGTTTACCTATTTAGATGTTGTGGTCAAAAGCAAGTGCCACATCTTGGTTCTTTGGTAGAGGGAGAAATCAACTTCTGTCACCTCATAGGCCAATGGTTTATCATATATACATGCATGTAGAATAATAAATTGGTGTTACACTGACAGTAGTGCTTTGGAATAATTTGGGAGGCAATCATTGCTTTCAAAGACCCAGAAAAAAATGTTTCACTCAAAGATAACATTTATGCCGCAACGCAAATTCCTTCAGTTTTTTAATACTGAAAAATGGTTGAAAGAAGCAATGGTTGAATAAAAAATATTGTATGGTATGTATCCTTTAATAATGCAGTTTAAAAACAAGCCATCATATAAATTAAAAAGGGTAATGGCAAATAAACAATTTGCTAAAATAAACACATCGGGCACATTTATTATACGGCCACAAGGGGCTACCCGGAAAACCCCTATAAAATTCCCTGTAGAGATTTTAGGTATAAATGTGATAGAGTTGCAAATTCTGAAATTTAGAAGACTGGAGGAGTTCTCCATAGTCATAATGAGAAAGAGGTAGTGTTGTCTATGAACTTTGTTGGATAGTAGATTGACCTTGATGAACTAGCTGTGGTCTGTATTACTGTATAACAATACAGGCAGTCCCCGGGTTACATACAAGCTAGGGACTGTAGGTTTGTTCTTAAGTTGAGTTTGTATGTAAGTCGGAACTGTATACTTTATCATTGTAACCCCAGCCAAATATTTTTTTGGTCTGTGACAATTGGATTTTAAAAATGTTGGGTTGTCATAAGAACCAGGATTACCAATAAAGCTTCATTGTAGACACCAGTGGTAACTGTTATAGCTGTTTTTTGTAGCCTAAGACTAAAGTACAGTAAATTGGCAACATCCAGAGGTCCGTTTGTAACTAGGGGTCGTATGTAAGTCAGGTGTTCTTAAGTAGGGGACCGCCTGTATCTGCAAAGGAGTAATTTAATTGAATTTCTCATTGTTTGGTTGATTTGGATCATTGGTTGGATGGTGTGGACACCATACATTCTTTTGTAACATTGAGTCTGTATACTTAAGTTAAGAAGACAAGACATTTTACTGTCCCTTTCAGACACATAGATATGGAATGTCCTCCGCTTTCACCAACCTTTGTGCTTTAGATCCTATAATATATGTCAATTTATTGATTCTGGCACTTTTTTCTTAGATACCCTCGTTCCAGAATAATCATTGCCATTCATTTTTGCAAACTAAATTCTAAATAGTCCTTTACTGTGTCCAAATATTCCAGATTTGTTAAAATATACAAATATTTGTCCCATACGGTAAGCACCATAACTAGAAATAAAAAACATCCAAAATTCTGAATCACCGTTTTTTGTTATTTTGCTACCCATAAAAATTTCAGTTAAAATTAATTTGGAAGTAAAATCAGAAACTACAAAAATGGAAAAGGGCTAAGGATTGGGGTGTAGGGATTGTGCCACAGGATACTAAACTACAACTAACATTAGATTGACCATTAGGTTTGACCTTCTGTTGCTAAAGATTTAACTGATCAGAACAATGGATTGTCCACAAATAGACAACTCTAGGAATGCATTACTACAATTACTTCAATTCCTCAGCATCCAATTTACAAGCAGATGCTATTTTAATGGCATCCAATCTCTGATTAGAGGCAGACACGTGTTAATAACTCTGTTCAGACATCTGCTCTTAGGCAAGCGTGGCAAAATTAATTCCACTTTAGTGATAAACTGTACTAGAATGCTTGAGTGCCAATGTGTCCACACTGCGTGAGTTCCATCTCCGGTAAATGTGTTTGTTTTCCGCCTTATGTATGATCCTGTCTTTTTACTTGTGATACATGTTTAGTTTTTCCTATCCTGGCAGGTGCAACTTTTTGCTTCTTTTTTAGACTTTTTGTTGCAAATGTCTCAAATCCACATGGACACAAGTCATGTGAGGAGGTGATATGCAGGAGTGGACACTACTATAAATTTTGGATTTGAGGCCATGTCCTGCATTTTTAAGCACTCTAGTCACACCCCAAGAAGATGACAACATATGATGGTGCGGCACACATGCATTTTCACAACAGTTGAAAAGAGGAAATTTGCCTAATTACATTGCTGTCAACATGGTGTTTACAAAATGTATGTGTTTACAAATGTGTGTGCATAGCACGTGTTAACTTATGTGTTAACATTGCGTTAATGCATGCTTTTTGTAAATTCCATGTTGACAGCAATATAATTAGTCAAATCAGCTCTTCTAAACCACTGTGATGCATTTGAAAATGCATGCGTTAACACCACATGTGACAACACCCTTAGAAGTAACTAAATTTCAATAAAATGTGAATGCAAAATTGTATAGATTTAAAAAAAAAAAACAGAGTAAAAACTTTCACTGCCCAACAGGTTTATGTGCAAAATTTTAACAATTTTAAGCATGTGAAATAATTCAATATACATGTTAAAACAGGGTCCATGGAAAAAAATAACTCCTTCCTCTGCACATGCCCTGGACCAGTAAGCAAAAATAGTGATACATAAGTGAAAAGTTGCACGGAACAGAAGGAAGGAAAAGTTTGTGGTGTATGTAAATTATTTTATTAGTCTTCACTGATGCCGATTAGTATTAGTGACTTGTTCATATCTGGAGCAGATTTGTATGGAGTCTAACCCACTAGAAGGAATGCGTTATTGCATTTGCGCCAAAAAATTACATATTTGCTCACAAAACAAGATCTAAAATGGCTTCCGATACATTTATGAAGGCTGTTTTTCCGACTCATCCGACAAAAGGGGCGTGGCATTGAGAAATTGGTTGTGGTCTCTAGAAAATGGGCGTGGCTGGGATGCAAATGGTCTGTGCGCCAAAAAAATAAGGACGTTGGGCCCCATTAGGAGCACAGTTTAGTCCAGCTAAAAGTAGAACTCGACAGAATTAAACTACAACGATTCGTCACAGTGTTGACTACTGTCGTCAAGCTCTGCACTGTAGGAGCCCGCAATGAATTGATGAATTTCCCCTCATGAGTATTAAAGCAGAATTTGTATAGTGCAATCGTCCATACCCCACCTCTTATTGATACATGCATTCAGGATGGTGGCATTAAATATAATAATAATAATTAATTCCTTTATTTAAATAGCGCCCACAGATTTCGGAGCGGTGCACAGAGATTGCCAATTCAGTCTGTCATTGTGTCTTCCAATATAAATAGAAGTCTTACCGCTTATATAAAGATAGCCATGCATGGAACTGGGTGATATTGCCGAAATGTTGGTGGGCAGCACAAAGCCATATTCATTTACTGTGCCCAGCTGCTATACAGTTTGTACTTGTCTGTACTTTGTTCCATTCCATAGGTGGATTTACTGTAAAAATCATGTAAAATTCATCTTTCCAAATATTATCCTGACTGTGATTGTGTTGGACAGTAATTTATGGTGCATGTGTTGTGAAAAGTCTGCTTGTTGCATAATTAAAATCAACAATACATTATTATTATTTTTTTTTAAATCAGATATTTTTATTGAACATTTTTTAAGAAAAAAAAAACAACACACCCAACAAGCACAACTTGGAGGGGAGTATGTACATATCTTTACAATAAGCTCTGATTTTGTACAATAATACAGCCTCAAATTATACTCAGAGCATTACAGGGTAATTACATTTGTATCCATTTTCTCTTACAGAATGTATGTTTTATCATGAATGCTTATTACTAGTAGCATACTCCCTCCCTCCCTTCCCAACTCCCCCCACCCACCCCTGCAAGCCAGCTCTTCAAGACCTTTCCGGTCTCATATACTTATTCACATATTAAAGAAGACCTAAACCTATCTTTACTTATCTTACCAGTGATAGTTGATATTCTAAGCTAGTTCTTAGCCTTATTAGGGAGTTTGATGGTAAACCAGGTGTATCTAGCCACTTGCCCCAAATCTTTTCGAATTTAGAGACCCCATTCCTCTTCACATATGTGCTATATTCCAATAGTATTACTGCATTCAAACGGTCTATAAACTCTTTCTTGTCCGGTGGCTTAGGCCTAATCCAATGGGCAGCTATGACTTTTCTAGCTTGATATAAAGACCTTTGTATTGCAATATTATTAGG
This sequence comes from Engystomops pustulosus, assembly GCA_019512145.1. Lineage (NCBI taxonomy): Eukaryota > Metazoa > Chordata > Amphibia > Anura > Leptodactylidae > Engystomops > Engystomops pustulosus. Next base: position 221,220,348 of record CM033642.1, read on the forward strand.
TTCTGTAAGGTTGTCTATCTTCAGAACTCCCAATAGACATGCTAGTGGGCTTTCTTCAATAGTTACAGAGAAAACTTTACGTGTCAATTCTAATATAGATTTCCAAAAAGACTCCAGTTCCCTGCATCCCCACATCATGTGGAGTATATCTGCTTCTTCAGTTCCACATCTCGGGCATTCTGAATTAGGCCTAACTCCTATCCGACATAGTAATTGGGGTGACCTTTACGCTCGATGTAAAAGAAATAAGTGAGACATCCTACGTGCTTCACTGGGCGAAAGGGTTGGCACCAATTCTAAGGCCTCAGTCCACTGCTCCTCTTCAATGGGGCCCACCTCTCTATTCCAATGTTCCCGACATTTTAATGGAATATCTTTTATATAGTCGTTTAATAGCACTGTATAAGAATATGAGATCAGGCCCTTAGTAGAACCTGACCTCAATATTCTATTCAATGCCCCATTGGAGCCCACCTCTATTTGTTCTATCCTGGACTGTACCTCAAAAGCATGTCGAATTTTCAAATACTGATAGAACCACGCATGTGGCAATTGGAATTCAGCTTGTATGTCCTCGAATGTCCTAAAGTTTCCTTCTGAATAAACATGTTTCAGCGTCTTAACCCCTTTCGCTTCCCATGGGGAAAAACCCTCCAATCTGTCAACAATACATTATTAATTATCTGCTTTATGCTGTGGATGGTCATGACATGTTGGTAATATTAATGTATGGTAACTTTTGTATTTTGTTATGGTAAGAAGAAAGTAAAATGAGCAGCAGGGTTTTAGATGACCAGAGCTCTATAATTAATCTCCATGGGGGGCATGGTTGCTTCTTTTTTTCTTTTTTTTTTGGTGCGGCTTTTTGCAGTTTGCGCAGAATCAAGAATCGCACCAAAGTTATCTGCCTCAAGGATGTAATGTAGTGGCTGGATTTATCTTTGCAGCCCAGATGTTTGTTCAACCTGTGTGAGTTATAAGCTTGGAATTTTCCCATTCTTGCGCCTAATAAGTCTCAAAACACAGCATGCTAGACCCAGACTTACTTTTGATAAACTACTTTTGATACACATGTATCACAAAGGGAAAAAAACTTGAGATACATTGCAATGATTGAGTAGGCCGACTTCAGGAAACTTGAAAAAGTGGCAGACAAAAAACTATGATACATAGTGTGTGTATGCAAGTGCATTGTAATTAGAACAAGAAAATACTGTTGATTATTATTATTAATACTGTTTGATGTTGTTTATTTTCCATAAATGTGCTAAATTGTGTTGTAGACACGTTACATTGTATCCAAAGTAAATGCCAGGGCTGATCAGTCCCACTGTGTCATGTCATTGCTTCTCCTCAGTCCATGAGGGATCCTCTTATAAGTCTCTTTACATCTCTGAGAAGATGTTTTCTCCTTACTTACTCTATGTAGTTCAAGATAAAGAGGCTCCATGCTACACAGATAATATAAGCCAGGTTAGAGCTGAACTTTTCCAAAACCTAAATTTCAATGCAGTTGTTGTCTTCATGGCATTTATAGTTCCATGACATAGGTATTTGATAGGTAATGTATAATTTTTGAATTTTTTTACTTTTGTATGGGTGGGGTAGAGCTTTGAAATACTGGACAAAAATTTGACAAACTGCTGTCAGATTGTGTACAGACTAATAGTATAAATAGCCAATAATAGGTTATCAATCGATGTCGGAGACACCCAGCACCCTGGTCTATAGCATATCAGCAGCCATGGACATTTTATCCTGCAGAAAGGTCAAGTACATGCGGTCCCCGACTTAAGAACACCCGACTTACAGACGATCCCTAATAACAAACAGACCTCTGGATGTTGGTAATTTACTGTACTTTAGCCTTAGGCAACAATGATCAGCTGTAACGGATATCAATGAAGCTTTATTGTTAATCCCGGTTCTTATTACAACTCAAAAGTTTTAAAATCACTTTGTCACAGGGACCAAAAAGAAAAATTCTGTCTGGAGATACAATTATAAAGTATACAGTTCTGACTTGTATACAACTTAAGAACAAACCTACAGAACTTATACATAACCCGGGAACTGCCTGTACATGTTTGGAAATTCCTTTTAACAGAGGAACAGCACAATATTTAGTTAGATGTAAAGATAATCCAAAATAGGTGTGTAAAAAAAAAAAAAAAAAAAGTAAATAAAACAGTCTTACCGCCCTCTACAGAAATATTGAGGAGATATTTACCACTTTCCCACTGAACCGCTTTGAGAAACCATCATCCATGGATTTGTTTTAGAAGTATTTTTGTGTCCCTCATCACCGCTATGCAATAGCCCTGTGTTACTAGGCTGGGGATAAATTTTCTTTTTTTTATTAACCACAAATTCTACATTTTTGGCCATAAGGAGCACGGATTAACGCGACAAGTGAGTTGGTGCTAATTTAGGGTGCATTTACACATTCACACAGTTTGAAGCCAGAACCTGGAGTAGATTGTACTGATAGATAACAGATAGTTCTTCTCCAATTATATGAATCCACTCCTGGTTTTGACTTCTGCATGCAAAAACCTGAACACTTCAATGTTCAGAAATGTAAATTTACATAAAATTCCAACAGGGATATTTATATTCCGCCATGTGCTCCATGACTCATCAGGAGGATAAGGCCTCCTAGATCTGTGTTATTATCCAACAATCCGCTAGATTTACACTATTAGCCAGAGACTGTTCAGCTTGAACAGTTACAGGCTATAAAGAATGTGCAGTAGTGGAGAATGCCCCAAACAGGTCCACTATGACTTTCACTCCCTTCCATGCCCAATTGGCTTGGGGGGGGGGGTGTAAAGTGGAAAATAATCACTATACCTCATCAAGGCAATAGAATTATTTCAGGGTTTGTATGCCAAAAAACAGGCATATAAGCCCGATAAATCTCCCACAAAAATCTTTATGCGGACAAGTGATTTGGTTTGGTCCCTACATCTGCAATGTGTTCTTCACACATACTGTTCTTCACATACTATTGTGAAGAACACCGTTCTGCACGCGTGTCTTCGGATAAGTTAGCAGATGTATGGAACATCTGCAATGTGTTCTTCACTTAAATGATCCTGTGTTCACTGTTTTCATTGTATTCTTCACTGTTCTTCATTGTGTTTCCTTAAGTAAATGCTCAATCCCGAGCAGGCAGTATACTCGTCCGAGCAACGAACCATTTCGAGCACGCTAATACTAGAACGAGCATCAAGCTCGGACGAGTATACTCGCTCATCTCTAGTTGTATTTAATTTTACTGCATTAAAAGAAACCTACCACAACAGATCTGCCTATTAACCCCTTACCGACATTTGACTTAATAGTACTGCATCGTGGGAGGTGCGTTCCCGCAAAATGCAGTACTATTACGACATGCTTCTGGCACCGGCTCCTGAACGGAGCCGGCGCCAGAAGCTGCGGGTGTGTCAGCTATATATTATAGCCGACACCTGCCTCTAACACCCGCGATCGGATAAATCCCCTGAGGCGCTGACCGCGGCGTGCACAGGGCATTTGAGAAGAATCGGACACCCCCCCGCTTACTGCTTGTGCCCGGGGCTGCGCAATCCTCCGTGAGCCGGGTCCGTGCCTTCTGGCAGCATGCTCAGTGTGTTACATTACACGGTGTAATACATCTGTATTACACTGTGTAATGTGAAGAAGAGCTTGAACAAGTGATCAGTGGATCGCTTGTTCAAGCTAACCTGTAAAAGTTAATTAAAAAAAGTCAAAAACATCAAATAAAATCTTTTTTTTAATAAAAAAAATTTATTAAATAAAGTTAAAGTCCCCTAAACACAAATATTCCCTATACACATGCAAAAAAATTGAAAAAACCACAAAATCGCCAACAAACCCCACATATTTGGTATCGCCGCGTCCGTAACAATCCGTACCATAACTCAGAAACATTATTGGACCCGCTCGGTGAATGCCATAAAAACAAAACCTGAAAAACACGTAAAAAATTTACATTTTTCATAAAATCTCTACACAAAAATGTTCAAGTGATCAAAAAAAGTTTTGTGCGCCAAAATGGTACCACTGAAAAGAACAACACATAAAAAACAAGCCCTAAACTAGCTCTGTCAACCAAAAAATAATAAAGTTACGTCTCCAAAAAGATGGCGATGCAAAAACAAATGAGATTTCCTCTATATTAGTTTTTATCCAGTAAATAATAGAATAAAGATAACATAGTATTTTTAGTGAACGGTGTACGACCCCCAAAAAATACGAAAATTGACAATTTTCTTTTCACCCATACATTCAAGGGTTAATAAAATCTCATCAATAAGCTAATGACCCTCTAAAATAAAGTATTTCCAAAGTGCATCCCATGTCGCAAAAAATAATCCCTTATATGTCCAAATTGCCAAAAAAATAAAGATTGTATAGCCAATAAAAAGTGACAATGCATAATCTGCTCTGAATGGCGCAGCTTCCCTTCGATGCCTTGGCGTGTGCCCATACTGCAGGTTACCACCACATATGGGGTATTGTTATACGCGATAGGGATTGGGTATCAAATTTTGTGGACCGTTTTGGTATTTTATCCACTGAGAATTTGTACATTTTTTGAAAAACACATTCATTTAGCCAAAAAAATTTTACTTTCAAAATTGCATCCGATTTTGTTTTAACCCCTGTAAAACAATTAAAGGGTTAACAAACTTCATAAAAGTTGTTTCACGTACGTTTAGGGGTGTAGTTTCTATAATGGGGTAATTTATGGGGTTTTACTTTTATTTAGGCCTCTCAAAGTGACTTGAAACCTGAGCAGGTCCCTCAATAGCAGGATTTTGCGTTTTTTATGAAAATGTGAAAAATCGCACCTAACGTTCAAAGCCCCATAACATCCTACAAAAATAAGAGTATGCATAAAAAACATGTCCACATAAATTAGACATTCGGTGAATGTTAGTTATTAAGTATTTTTGCGGTTATGACTATGTATGGAAAAAGTAGAACATTTTGAAGTTCGAAAATCAAGAATTTTTCCACATTTTCACCAAATATCTGATTTTCTCATAAATAAATGCAAAACATACCACCAAAATTTTTCAACTAACATGAAGTACAAAGTGTCACGAGAAAACAATTTTAAAATCACTTGGATATGTTAAAGCGTTCCGAAGTTATAACCACTTGTAGTGACACAGGGCAGATTTGAAAAATGGGCCGTGTCAGGAAGGTGAAAAGTAGCTTCGGGGTTAAGGTAGATCCGGTGGTAGGTGCATCTAACGTATGTAAGGATAGCCCTTTTTAGGGCTAATCCTTTACTCCCCTCTATCTTTTCTAATCTTAATCAGGATAATATGCTAATTTTGTAAAGAGGCTACTGGGACGTGGAGTAGACGGAGCTGAGGCTACACGTCGTGGCTACTAAACTCCCCAGTAGTCTCTTTGATCCTCCTACCCAGACATCTTCAGCGCACAGCTACAAGGAGCTGCGCACACTCGTCCGTGAAGCTGGAGTTCTGCGCATGCACAGAACACAGGCCAGCGGCTGCGCAATCTTGGCTCCAAAGCCAGATTGGAGCTCATGTGCAGAACTTCGGCTTCACGGACGAGTGTGCACAGCTCTTTGTAGCCGCACGCTGAAGATGTCTGGGTAGGATGATCAAAGAGGCTACTGGGGCGCTGAGTAGCCGTACCGTGTAGCCTCAGCTGCGGCTACTCCACTCCCCAGTAGCATCTTTATAAAATGTGCATTTTATCCTGATTAAAGATTAGAAAAGATACAGGGTATTAAAGGATTAATAGGTAGATCCGTAGTGGTAGGTTTCCTTTTATACTTAGATGTCATTACTTACTTGTGCCTGGCATGAATATATTTTAGACATTTCAATCTTATTTAAGGTAGGGAAAAGATTATGAATTTCCTCTTTGGGTAAAGCGAGGCAGTCATCCAGTAAGCCCATCTTGATTGACATTGCTGGATACATTGAATATGACTGGAAAGGTCATTACCGGAGATACAAGTTCTAGCAGTCTCCAAATAATATGTAACATCCATATCTTTTCATACACTGAATTATCTGCTGGTTTCAATTTACTTGATGTAAAGTGCTATAGGGCTCCTGCCATTCTTACAATCTCATTACACTCAATGGATGGGCACAGCACATCTCCAGCTATTGCTGCCCTAAATTCAAACACTAGCTGACAACAAGGATTATCCCGCTAGGGCATTTCTTCCATTATCATTTGTGTAGAGAAAACTTCAAATTAAAACACAAACATCTGCAAATATAAGTCCTTGTCTTATCTCATTCTATGGGACAGCTGAATATATACAAGTTCTGTTCTCAGCTACGTAAAGGGAACCTGTCAGCAGAAAGTGACCTCATAGATCAGTGGTGGCGAACCTATGGCTCAGGTGCCAGAGGTGGCACTCAGAGCCCTCTCAGTGGGCACTCAGGCCATCACACCAGGAAAGAGTTCACCAAACAGGACGAAATCCATCAAATCTTCCTGCTGTCCCAGGCAACTTGGAGAGAAGCTATGATGAAAGTCTGAATTTGCCCTCCTTCTTTCAACTGTATTAGTGGCCTCAGGCGGCCAATACAATTGAAAGAAGTGGAAGAACAGGTACCAGTAAGTTACTGCTTAAAATGACACGTTGGCACTTAACAGTAAATAAAGATTTTGGTTGTAGTTCGGGCACTCTGTCTCTAAAAGGTTCGCCATCACTGGCATAGATCATTATCAGAACCTTATCACACAGATTAACAACTTTCATATCATATTTCTTGCGTGGCTCAATGAGTTGGTATCATCCAGAAAATCAACTTTAAATTCAGATTTAGGGTGCAGCCACACATTCAGTTTTTGAAGCCAAAAGCAGGTGTGGATCATAATGGGTGAGAACATATCATTATGATAAGCTGTTCCTTGACTTTTTTCACTCTGCTCCTGGTTTGGACATCAAAAACTGCATCTGGAAATTTGACCGCACCCTTAAATTGTTTGAATAAAGTGATGGAAGTGAAGTTAAGCTCTCCCCACCCCAGAATGCCCCAACCACTAAGATTAATATCATTCATCAAATTGGAACCAGTTATGATGTCCCTGGGTCGCAGTGGTGTCATTCACAGCAAAGGGGGCATTATGAGGTGGGGAGAACTTGACTTCTGCAATAAACTCTCCGAATGAAGCGTCATCTGCAACCATTACTCCATTAAGATGTGGGACATTTATTTTGTGATTGGTCAATGAAATGAAAATTATTACCTTTTCATGCCCTTGTCATACAGGTTGAAAAAAGTATTGTCTATTATTAATTATCAGTTATTTGTTGTATAACTTTATTTTTTGACTGATTTTTTTTTATTGTTTGTACTTCACAGCAGTAATGGTCATCATTATGACAGTATGCTCATGGCAATTTGTTTTGAAACAACAGAGTCGTCCCAGGGGACATAGCAACAGTAACAACAATTACAGCTAATAATTATTCTTTAATTGGCTCCGTCAAAAAGTCATTACGTTTTATGAGGAACATCTCATACAGAGGAACTAATATGCAAAAACATGCTTTTTATTGTATCTGAGGTTATGTACTATAGCAGGACAGCTGAAATCCTGGTGATTTGCAGTACAGGCAGTGCCCGGGTGAGATAATAGGATCTGTAGGTTTGTTCTTAAGTTGAATTTGTATGTAAGTCAGATATTTATATTTTATAATTGTAACCCCAGCCAAATTTTTTTTGGTCTCCGTGACACTTGGATTTTAAAACTTTTGGGTTGTCATAAGGATTAACAATAGGATTAACAGTAAATATTTATTGCAGACGCCTTTTATAACTCCTACAGCTGATCATTGTATCCTGGGACTAAAGTACAGTAAATTACCAACATCCAGAGGTCCGTTTGTAACTAGGGGTCGTCTGTAAATTGGGTGTTCTTAAGTTGGGGACCACCTGTAGTTTTTTTATGCCTCTGGCCTTATCTTAGCTTTTATCATTACTTAAGGGACTTCCCCGATTCACAGGGCCAAAACTTTCATGCTGATAATGGGTGATCTTCATGTAACAATTTTTATGTCTTTATTTTTGTAATTTTTCAGTCAGATATCAGTTTACGTAAATCTTCCTTAGCTTTCCTGAGAAAAAGTTATAGGGGAATATGAACGTCTTGTACAAAAAACAATAATGCTATAAATAAGTGAATACAACAAACTGAATGGGCCAGATTTACTATAAGTGAAGTAAACTGCACTAAGGCGACACATTCATGAAGACCAGATCTGGGGTTGGCGGGTGGTTTGTGTGGTTGGGGTGGGCATGAGGGAGGTTCGGTGTTCAGGCGGGTGGGAAGTCCACTGTGTCAGTCATTCGCGTGGGTGGGCGAATGGGAGGCCGGCGGGTGGGAGGCTGTTTGAGAGCACTATTCGGTCAGGCACATAAGCCTAGGAGCGCAGCAGGGACACAGAGGGAAGGGCCTTTTAAATTATGACTTGGCAGTGCGTCCCTGGCCCCTTTAACACCACAGACCTCTAAGGCGATAGTTACGCCTCTGACAAGTCCCATGTTTCTTCAGTTATCAGTAACCGCTCCTCCCCTTTATGCTCTGATCCCAGTGATGATGTAACAGACTGTCCTGCTCTGTTACCAAAGTAATAATGCATGTAACTGCCATCACTGCGATGATGTTTCACTGCAACCAACCAGCTACAGCCAAACCAGTGCTGATCACATGACCTTCCCAGACAGTTTCAGGACATGTGTTATGGACATGTGACCAGCGGCCATCTTCTGTCCTGTGTCTCCTCCACAGGGACAAAGTCGCAGGACTGATTAAAGGGCCAGTAGCATTTTAATTCTCTATTATAGTGTATGTCCACAATATTTTTCTGCTAAGAGGAGCAAAATTCTAAATAACAACTAATTATATATTAGCTTATATTTTAAAGACCCATTTTAATATGAATTATGCTTATTGCTGGAATACCCCTTTAAATGTTAAGAACACTTAAAAGAAATCTACCTTCAAAGTCCAGCATGATAAACCAGGAGCACTTGCTCATAGATCCAGGCACTTTCACTGTGATATTCTTGTATTTAATATACATTGCCTCCTTCCTTCTAAAATCAACTTTTAAAATTATTCTAATGACGCTGAAAGGCTCCTGGGGGTATGACTACACCATTTCTGTTTGTCTATAAGTTAGAACTATGGACAAGCTTAATTGTAGATAAATTTAATAACTTACAGTTGGTCATGACAGCCCGGGGTAAAGTTCAGCAATTTACCAGCATTCAGAGAGCTTTAAGAGAGGTCCATCTGTAACTAAAAGCCATCTGTAAGTCAAGTGTGCTTAAGTTGGGGACTACCAATGCTAAAATGAATGAAAATTGTATATAAAATTGTAAATGGGATTCCAGCCTTAAATTGCTGATTTTAATCCTGCATACATTTTTTGAATACTTTTTCTTAGCCAAAGTTAGCAGTAGATCCTAAGAAAAAGGCACCTAGATAGCTTTGTCCAATATTATCAGTTGTAAAATGAGTAACATTTTTTAAATGGCAGAAAGCTAAAATGTGTATCATTTAATACTTATTTAGGCACTATATTTGATATTATCTATTTCCTTACAACCTATTAAAATCTGAATGCTGATATATGACTCTTTTAACCTCTAGGTGCAGCCACAATGGTGTTTTAAGAAGCTGAATTAGGTAAGCAAATTTTATAAAATTTTTATACGTTTCTGAAACTTACCGTATTTTTATAAGTTTCTGAACTCAAATGTAATCTGATTTAAGTACTGTACAAAAATCCTAAATGCAACTGTTTTTATGCCAAAAAATCAGAGCAAAACCATTTATAAATAACTCTATGGTTAGACTCTAGAAAAGGGGTGTGAAGTACCTGTTTTAGTAAAACTTTCATAATAAAGATTTTTCGTGTGTTTGCTTGTGCTTTGCAGTACTACATGTAGTACTATATTTTTCTTCATAGAACAAAATCCTCTCTATACTTTCATTTTGGTTGGGTTCATCATATAGATGCTGCTGTCTGGGCAGTTGTCGGCTGCAGGAAGCTCTACAGCAAGAAAGCTCCTATTATAATTAAGGACCATTGTATGGCCCCCCTCTCTCATAGAGCTTCTGATTTTTTTGTTCCGTAATCTGTTCCTATATTCCTCTTTATAGATTTACATAAACTAATAGTAACATTTTTTTTTCTTCAATTGGGCTTTTACTGCTTTAACCCCTTAACGCCATTATCCTTTTTTGTTTTTTCGGTGTCCATTTTTTTCTCCGCACCCTCTAAAATACAGATTTTTTTTTTAATTTTCCCATGTACAGAGCTTTATAAGAGCTTGTTTTCTATGCAATAAATTGTCCTTCCTTGTGACGGTATTTAATATTCCATGCAATACACTGGAAAGATGGAAGAAAAATTCCAAATGTGGTGAAATGGTCGCACTTTATCTGGGTGCTCCAAATGACACCTCACATTTATTCTTTGGTTTGGTACAATCACGGTGATAATAAATTTATGTAGGTTTTAATATGTTTTAATAGATTTTAAAAGTTTAAATCCTTTTGTAAAAAAAAAAATCAGTTCTGATGCTAAAAGCTCTTCTTCATACTTTGGTGTACAGAGCTATCTTAAAGGAAACCTACCACTTGAAGTGGCAGGTATAAGGGGGAACTACCGAGCACCAGCTCAGGGGCCCCATTATGCAGACAGCCCCCTGCCCCATTATGCAGACAGCCCCCCGCCTCATTATGCAGGCAGCCCCCCACCCTGTTATACATCCGGTCCTCCACCCCGTTATATAGACAGTTGATTAAGGAAAAAAAAATCAAAACTCACCTTTCCGCGGCCCCTGGCAGGTCTTTTGTGCAATCCATCAGCAGCAGTTCTGTGCGGCTAGCTCTGATGTCAGCTGCCGCCACTGACAGCATGTTTGCCAGATTTATCAAGTTGTCTGAATATTCTTGGTTACCCATGGCAAGCAATCACAGCTCCCCTTTAAAATATTCATGAGTAATGGTAAAATGAAAGCTGAGCTGTGATTGGTTGCTATGGGCAACTAGAAATATTCTGAATTTCAGACAGCTTGATAAATCTGCCCCACTGTATGACGAGACAGATCCTTACCCTCTTTAGTGCTGAGCTGGCAAGCAATTCCACTGCTGATGGAGTTTCTCTGCATTCTGCATCCTGTCCCCTCACCCATTTGTCTTTCGAGGCAACCAGCCTTTGGGGAGACTTTAATGAGTTCTTGATGTTGTAAAAATGCAATATTCCCGAAAATCACAGTGTACCCTTTTGGCCTTCATCTGGACAACCTGCTGCCGGAAGGTTTAGTCACTTGAAAACCGGAAAGTTATGCTGCCAGTTAAATAGTTTATCTGTTAATTAAGAAAATTAGCTCCAGGTGCCAGATTCACACCAATTAACTTGCAGGTGACTAAACCCTTTAAAGCCGTGGCCTTTTTTTAGTTTTTTGCTTTTACATTTTTCACTCCCCACGATCAAATATCTATAACTTTTTTTTTACACGTAAAAACTTGTGACAGCTTGTGTTCTACATAACAAATTGCACTTCATAGTGACGGTATTTAATATTCCATAATGTGTACTAGAAAGCGGGCAAAAAATCAAATTCAGTGAAATTGGTGAAAAAACACATTTGCACAGTTTTTCTTGTGGGCTTGGATTTTACGGCTTTCACTGTGCGCCCCAAATGACATGTCTACTTTATTATTTATGTCGGTGCAATGGCGGGGATACCAAATTTGTATAGGTTTTATCATTTTTTCATACAATTACAAAAATTAAAACCTCCTGTACAAATTTTTTTTTTTTTTTTGATTTTGCTATCTTCTGCCGCTAATAACTTTTTCCTACTTTGGTGTATAGAGCTGTGGGTGGTGCCATTTTTGGTGACTTTGATGACGTTTTCAATGCTTCTATTTTTAGGACTGTACGACCTTCTGATCACTTTTTATTGAATTTTTAATATTTTTCAAAATGGTAAAGTACCATTTTTGACTTCGGGTGCTATTTTCCGTTACGGGGTTAGACACAGTGAAAAACTGTTATTATATTTTGATTGGCCATTTTCGATGCGCCGATACCTAATGTGTTTATGATTTTTACTGTTTATTTATATTTATATCAGTTCTAGGAAAAGGGGGGGTGATGTGAATTTTTAGGTTTTTAATATAATTTTAATTTTTTTTTTTTTATATTTTTCAGACACCCTAGGGTACTTTTCACCCTAGGTTGTCTGCTTGATCCTACCATATACTCCCATACTACTGTATGGCAGTATATGGGGATTTTCCTCCTCATTCATTACAATGTGCGAATCGTACATTGTTATCAATGGGTTAAAACGAGACAGCCCCGGGTCTTCGGAAGACCTGAGGCTGTCATGGCAACCGATTGCTGCTCGCCGATGACGTCACGGGGAGCGACAATCGTCACCAAGATCTTTTTGATCGCACCGATCGCGGTTGTTACTGATCACGGTTGCTGCAACATGCTGCAAAGACTTACCTGCTATGGAGAGGGCTCAACCTGTGAGCCATCTCCATGTACTCGTAGCCGACCGGTGACGTGCCATTACGTCATGGGTCGTTAAAGGGTTAAAGTGTTTTTTTATTGCTTCAGAATATATACAAAATACTCATGTTAGGATATGTTAATATAGAACTGCACAATGACCTTGACAATTAGGAAATTAAAAAAATGTTTTTTGATCTCCAGTATATATATATTACTTTGGAGCTGATCGGTAACTCCGTTTTGGGATGACATCATTTGATGCTATATTTGGCATGGTGTTTAATCCCTTCACTCCTAATCTAAATCAAGAGCAAAAATATTATGTGTTATGGGAAAACATATGTTCCTCTGGATCACCAGTATAGGATTATAGATTAGACTATATGGAACTACTTCTTTTCTCGGCCTTCTACTATGATAGTGTGCAGCTTGTGGAAATGGACATGTATGTTGTTCTAATCCCACGGACGACACATGTTGCACAGGACAGGAGTTCTTGTATTATACAGATATTTTATGCACAAACTACCTGTCTGCTGGTCGAACTGCAGCATTTGTACTATATTAACTATTACAGTACCAGAAAGGACTTTTATCAGACAGGCAAGGACTGTATGCTGCAAAGACTCCCATCCTGTGCAAAGTGTGCAGCCGGCCTAAAATACATAGGGGGAGATTTTTTATCATATGTCTCTTAGAGCAGAACTATTCTAGTTGCCAGTGACAACCAATCAGAGCTCAGCTTTCATTTCCCCACAGCTGAATATAAAATTAAAGCTGAGATGTGATTGGTTTCCATGGGCAACTAGAAAACTTGATGATAAATCTCCCCCATAGTTTCTAAATGATTCTAAAGACTCATTGCTTTTAATGCTTTTTCAGCAGCACCAAAGACCTCCTGCATTGTGTCCTCTCTTTCCTGCACGTTTACATATGGGTGTCTATACCTTGCGGCACCTATTTGAACTACTTGCCTACTACAGTGCTGTGAATTGTACTGTCACTATCTATTAATTGTGTCAGTTATGACACATTGAAACAGCTACTGTTAAAAAAAAAAAAGAAAATCCAATTTATTATAACTTCCTGTCTTTTCCCTGAGGAAAAGTCGTATACTCATTAGCTACTGGTCACAGGACATGTTGGCATGGCTCCGTGTATCTTCCTTGCTTCCTGCTACCTAATTGATTTGGGACAATATGTGATGGCCTCACACCATAATGTTACATTCCCATAATGATTTCTCTTTCCATTTCTTCTTGCAGTACACTGTATATCCCCATCTTGTTCTTACCCTGCTTATTTTTGTCTATTACAAATATGCGAATCCTTCCCGCAATATACCTCTGAGAGAAAACAAGTGACAAACGTTATTTGTCATACTTGGTTTAGAGCACCAAAACATAACAGATGTTCCAAGGCCAAATCCATTGCTAAACATATTCATATTAGGATTTTATTAGGAGGATAGCAGATTATGCCGTAATTTAATCTGGTTTGCAAATGACTCAGCTACTGAGTGATCTTGTTAAAGTATAAAAATACCACAGGTTTGTTCCTAAAGTACAAGGGAATATGAAATGGCAGCAGGGTTTTTTGACTTTGCTTGATTAAAATGTGATAAAGTGAGCGCCCCCTTTGGTGGAAATGACAGCGTCCTAAATGAACCAACAATTATTAATCACTCACCGTGATTAGGCTGTGACTCATGTTAATCTCTTGTAGGTTTTATCAAAGTCTACAGGATATGAAAGCCTAAAAAAATATAATTGGAGTGCCATTTGCCTCGGCATGTCATGTCATTTGAATTTTCTTTGAATTGACAGAGTTAATTCCTTTATTGCAGGATTTCATTGTTGTTTTGCATTGAAAACCACCTTGGGGGAATTTATTAAGACTTGGTTTCCTACTTGGACACCACATATTCCATGATTTATTTGTTTGGTCTTATTTCAGCTACAGCGCTAGAGGAGCACCCCATCTAATTTTGCTAAAACAAGGGATGTTGCAGAATTTGAAGGTCCAAAGATTTTCCATGTGATAGCACATTGCTAAGAAATATGACAGCCAGGAGATCTTCAGCAACAAGGCTGTAGCGCTAAAGATAGAGTTGTTGATTCGAATTTTTTATCTGTATCATAGTTCCATTTGCTTGATTTCGTTTTAAGGGATTTTTCCTTCAGCATTCTTTGACTAGAGTGCAACCCCTGTTATCTAAAACTAGAATTGGTGAGGCTTTCATGATTACTGTGGCCTGGAATCATCACCATTTCATGTCCGGCTGCTCCAATCGCATGAAGCACTGGATGTAGATGACTGCTTTGTTTTTAATTTTATCTCTTCTATGCCAAACAAGGGGTTTTACACTTGGCTTGAAATTTCTAGTTCTAGAATTTCTTGCTATTTCTTTAAGAGGACCTGTCACCTCGAAAAAATGCACTAGGAGCTGTTTACTAAAGTAAACAGCTCTTAGTGCTACAGCATATGCCGCAGTGTTACACTGCTAGCGTTATCGGAAACCTCTGATAACACTAACAAACACTGTAGAACTGTTCAATCGAAAACGCTGGACCGTGCTGTAAGTGGTCGAGCGTATTCATGAGGGGGTGAGGATAAGGGCGGTGACTGCCGCGTAAAGTTCAGCAGTCACTGCCGGCTTATAGTGTAGGAGGGCAATCCAGGGGAGAGGCAGCACCTTGGACCGTCCCCTCATGAATACGTCCCAACTGCTTACAGCGCGGACCGGCTTTTTCAATTGTACAGCGTGGCAGCGTTTATTAGCGTAATCAGAGGTTTCCGATAACGCTAGCAGTGTAAGCAGCTCCTACTGCAGCTCCTACTGCAGTTTTTAGAGGTGACAGGTCCTCTTTAAGCATTATGTTAAAGGAGTTGTCCACTTTCAGCAAATAATTGATATTGTTTGTGTAATGAAAAGTTATACAACTTTTCAATATACTTTCCGTATCAATTCCTCGCGGTTTTCTAGATCTTGGCTTGCTGTTCTGCTATATAATGCTTCTATGTTTTCTCCCAGTGGATAGAAATCTGTCCATGGTCATGTGATGGACACGCAGGTGCATGAGTCGTTAGTATCACGTGGCTCTGATAACTCTGGATGATAACAACTCCTGCACCTGCCTGTCCATCACAAGACTATGGACCGATTTCTATCCACTGGAAGTAACACAGAAGCTTTCTATAGCAGGACATTACACAAACAATATCAATTGTTTGCTGAAAGTGGACAACCCCTTTGAAGGAATCTGTTCATCTCTGTGTCTTTTATTGTAGAATAAAATGTTACTTATGTACCAAACATTCAATTGCAATGTTAGGCAGATTAGACCAAATATGCAGCAGATATTAAAGAAGGAATTGGTGATTGCTTTTTTTTTTTACACGTAGTTCTCTTTTTCTCTATAAATGTTCTAATGTGCAATTTATGAAAGTACTGCTCCATCCTTAGAATAAATGAGATGTGCAGTTTAATATTTCTGACTGTATTTGAAGGGCAGGCTTCATGGACCGTGATTATAATGTTCAAGCTATAAGCGAGTCTTACTTTCTCAGTGAATGAGACTTCTCAGACCCGTAACCCTTCGGATAGGCGTGACTGTATGGATAAATTGAACAACAATTACTCTCCACTGGTCTTTAATAACTCAGGAAGATGAAGCTGTGGATGAGTCACAAAGGTCTAATGGCCCTTAGTGCTGCTGGAAGGCCAAAAAAAGAGGAACTTTTTTCACAATAACCACATAAATGGTCACAGTAAATATCAATGGTAATTTGTTTCATTTCAGCTATTTCATTCAACTTTCTATAAAATAAAGGGAAGCAAGATGCAGAAAAGCAAGTAAGTGACCTTCCCTTTCAATTATAAAAAAATACCCATTATTTTGTTTGTTCTGAAGATGGGGAATGGCAAAGCTGAATGCCAACACTTATCTGACAAAGGCCGTGGCTGAATCACTTGACACTAATTGAGTATACAACACAGGGTATCACATAGAGCAGCGCTCCACATTTTCCACATTCTTGCAATGATTAATAATATGCAGAAAATAAGTGAATTTTGATGATGTTTCCACCGCGACCACGTCAGCATAGAGCGTAGCACTCCCACTTTTCTGGTGTAGGAAAACATTGTCCTTTATTAGGGATTTGACAATATATAAAGTGCCTAAAATGCCCTTGTTTACTTAAGGTGACACAGAGCCCTAGGGATGCAGGGGCTTTCCACTTGTTATGTAAGCCGATAAGAGCTAATTTTACAGTATAACCTTTAAGGTCTTATGTTTCTGTTCACATTTTGTTTTCTAATTTCCTCCAACTCCAGGAAAGCTTGAACTGAACATATACCATTTATTTTATGTTTCCCTTACTTGAAGAAGAATGTAGTCTGCTGTGCTTTTGCATTCAACGCTATATACCTTGTTTCCCTTAAAATAAGACTGTGTGTAATATAAATTTTTGCTTCTAAGGATGCATCGGTCTTATCTTCGTAGGATGTCTTATTTTTCTATGAACAAATATTCACCTTTATTGTTGAACAAAAAAAAAAAATCAACATTTATTAATATGCTGTAGTCAAACCATCGCACAAGCATCACCAGCCAACCTCTGAATTCCATCAAGAATTTCTTATGACTCTATTTCCACGTACAAGAATACATGATAGATTTAACAATCCAGTATTTAAAAAAGCAAGATTTTTTATTTAAACATCAACATGGGAATAACTTTTGGAACATCCTGACCATACACTTAATTCCATCAAAAATGGATGAACTAAAAGCAACATTTTATTCATAGTTCTATCATCATCTTATGAAACATCATCAGAACTCTCCAAACCCTGAATTTCATGTTGAATTTCTTGTGACTCCATTTCTTATACAGTCATTGGCCCCAATCTTTTATGTTTAGCACTTTCCTTAAATGAGCCCTTCTTGTCAGCACTTCTTTAGGTAGCTGCTTGTAGTGCATTTACAGCTCAACTGTCAGTGATTTTATCCCTTGATTTCTTCACCCATGTTACAACCTCTTGCAGCAATTAAAATATCGAATACTAATGTGTGGCATGTGGGGACTGTTTCAATGACCGCCGCTAAGTCTAATTTTCAGGGGAGCTTGAAAAAAATTGCACTAGGTCTTATTTTTGCGTGGTGTAATGCACATCATATGCATTTTACAGTAATATACACTAAACGACTATACAGTGGTCAAATTTGGAGACTCTTATCCAGGTTTTACATTGTATACGTTCAATGGTATAAAGGGTGCATCATTCCTCTAATGATAATCCTTGAATGGTAGGGTACATGCACGAGAGTCCTGACCTTTTTGGGAACCTATAAACCAACCCACCAATGTTCTACCCAAGCCAATTCTTACTAATCTGTTTGTTTAGTGATAGAGAGTGAGTTTCCACTTTACAGTTAAGCTTTATTCCAGGAGACCTCAGTAGGAGGACCTCTGACCTTGTGGTTGTCTGGTGAGATATAAGGAATGGCAGCCTAAATGGAATGGCAGTCTTCACCAGATTTCTTGCTTAGCGTCCGCCACCTACCATAAACCTGGTGATCATTACTAGGAATGCAACGTCTTGTAATAGACTTTGTATGTTACCGCAAACCAAATAAACTCATATTTAAACATTCTGCTTAAAGGGTTATTCCAGGAATCAGCATAATTCATATACAAATGGGTCTTTAAAATATAAGCTAATATGTCTGCGCGGAGCAGACACAGGACAGAAGATGATTGCTGGTCACATGTCCATATCACATGTCCTGCACCTGCCTGGGCAGGTCATGTGATCACCAGTATGTTTGGCTGTAGTCGGTTGATTGCAGTGCATCCAGTATGGCCAGTGTTGTGGTGATGTGCAGGGATGGCAGTTACAAACATTATTACTATGGTAACAAAGCAAGAAAGTCTGTTACATCTTCACTGGGGGCAGAGCATAAGAGGGAGGAGGAGTTACTGAGAATTAAAGGTTCTTGAGATTTGTAGTTTCAGTGGCGGCCATCTTGATGATAACTCTGCATACTTTAGGGAGGTAAAATTTTATGAATCATAAAATCAAACTATCTAAGCTCCATTTTGTGACTAATCACATTGAGTTTTGTTATATTCATTTATTTATAGCATCATGGGTTTTTGTGTCAGATGTTCATATTCCCGGAATAACCCTTTGAGCTAAATATTTAGCTTTAAAATTACATTTTCTTGGATTGTTGTAGGAGTTAAATGTATTATGAATCCATAGGCTAAGGTTCCCTCCTACCTCTAACTACAACCAGCACACACAGTAGTGTAATACCAGATGGCTGTGTACCTTCAACTGTGGAAGCAGCAAGATCTGCAAATTGTGCCAGCTTTTCATGGAATACTCATTTTGGCAAGATCAAACTCCCTTGATATCATTTCTGTTCCATTGTATAGGCCAGATTATGCAGCTTCATGCATTTGATCTGCTTTTTTTCGTAGCATTTGTTATTTTCTACATGATTTTAGTTATTTAGGATTCGATATGCATTTGTTAGCTGACCGGTTTTAATAGTTCACGTTTCCTTCAAAAACTAATTAAATGCAATTGCAAAATAAGATTATGCTTTTCACATCTGCCTCACACTAATATAAAGTTTTATAGTGAAATTTCAGAAATGAAGTCATACCTACATGGCTGCCTGACATCATTATGGAGTCAATGCTTCTTTTCATTACTCGAATTTCTGGCAGTTACCATAGTAACCTTTGTTTTAATGCATAGAGATAGAAGCGGCAAATTTTAACTTCCCCGGGAAGTAAAATGTCACCGGATGATATTTATAGGATAACCACAGACTATAAAATGAATAGAGTACCTTGTATGGACAGTATTATTAGACAAATCTTTGTTGCAAGAAATAAAAGATTTCTCTTTTTATTATTATTGAAGACTTGGGGAAAGTGCTAGAGCTTTCCAGTATTCAGCGGTTTCTGTGGTATATTTGTGCTGTGAACCTACAGGTTAATTGACTGGTATATGTGGTGGTACATGTTATGGAGCTAGTGTTTCCAAGTAATGTAGCGATCAAAGCCGTCAGGTAGTAATGCAGATAGTAGGTGAGTTGAACTTAAGAAAAAAGTAACATTTGTGAAAAGTAACATTTACTATTCTTTCGATTTTAAGACCTGGTCTCAGAGAACATTTAATGTCACTGACTTTGATCTATAAATAACTGTCTCCCAGAGATGCAATTCATCCACATCTATATTTCATCTTCATCTCAATTTTAAAAATAGTCCTTATTCCCAGGAGTTTTGGAATCTCTGTCTTCAATAGACATTGTAACATTTACG
This sequence comes from Engystomops pustulosus, assembly GCA_019512145.1. Taxonomy (NCBI): domain Eukaryota; kingdom Metazoa; phylum Chordata; class Amphibia; order Anura; family Leptodactylidae; genus Engystomops; species Engystomops pustulosus. The sequence goes on from CM033642.1 coordinate 221,240,257, forward strand.
ACTAGTTTTGAATGCACTTTGTGCTTAGCTTTCCCTAGAAATGCGTATACATCAGATTTTTTTTGTCCGAGTAATGTTCTCTTCTATGTCATTGTAATTGTTGAGGCAAGACATGATTATAACTTGGCCATGGCGAATAGCAGTCAGGCCACATACTGTGGATTTTTTGCCTCACATACCTTCTAAACTTTATCAAAATGGAACCCCCCCCCATCCCAGTCTTTCTATGGATATACATAAATGACTGGAATACCCCTCCCAAGGAACTGCATATGAGAAGACACATTTTTATGTTGAGTTCCATTCAGTTGTGATAGGGAGTGTGTTCTGTCTGCAGGCCGTGTGTCCTGTAGCAAGGTTCACTAAGAAAAGATTTCAGAAGTCTCTGTTGTTGAACTTTCCAGCCACAGGGACTCTAATATGAACTTCCCTTTGGGTAGAGTTTCCAGGCATCCAATCATTGACCCAATGCAGAGCTCGATTTATTATCATATAATGGCATTACCAGTTATGGCAAGTAGGTGGTGTCCATACTAAGGAATTAATATATAATTAAAGGCAATGGATATATTATTAAATGTAACTTCATATAGAAACCACTGTAGGCTCCAGCTGTCCATGCTTCATGAGGGAACCATCTGTCGGGCCATTACACAAGTATTTATGGAGGGAGGGGCTACCTAGGTCTTTTCTGGCAAAAGCACCAAAGATCCTTGTCCTGGCCCTGAAAGGCAGCATAATAATGACAGCTAAATGCAGCTTTAAGATAACACAGGATGACACCATTCACAATAGGTTATGATCACCACTCACCTCCTTAAGCACCACACATTCTGCTTATTGTAATGCTGTGGCTACATTTACTGCTCAATCAAATCTCCAGCAATAAATATAAAACCCCTGGAAAACCCTTCAGGGTCAGTTCACTCAACCGCTATCGGACACAGATTTTCCGTCAGAGAATCCAGGTCAAAATCTGCTGTGAGACTTTCCAATTTAAACCTCCCTCCCCTGATATCCTTTTCTCCAAGCAACAACAAAAAATAGCCAGCCACCATCGATTCCATTAAAGGAAAGTTTTTGCCAATTTTCCATCAAAATCTGAAGCGTGAACTGACCCTTACAGTAAAATATAAATTCACCTTTTCTATGTGTTTTCTCACAGTCCAGGAGCCTCCCCCACCCTGTCCTGTCTGATGAAGGTCATAAAGATGTGCCCCTAGACATCACCCAAGTTCTCAAGTTAAGCAGACTGAAAAGCAGCTTAGGCAAGATCTATCCATTTTTGTATTATGCCCCCAAATCTGCTGATACTAAAAAGTGACTATCCTAATCTAATACTTACCCCACTTTTAAAAATAAAATTTCAATGATCCATAATTTATATACATATGTTAAAATTGCATTAAAGGGAGTTCACTTCTATTGTACAGTCATTTTGGCAGTATGACCGTTAAAATTGCAGTGATTCTGCCAAACAATGATGGAAGTAAGGGCGTCCAGCCATGTAAAATGCCTATTAGTTCTGTGTACTATGAGTCATCCTTAACAGGATACAAGCCAAGGAGCAGTTTTATAAAGTATGTTTTATGTATATTACGAGTGAACATTATTACAGATGAAAATATGACAGAAGAAGGGAATTGTTAAGAGCCTCAGCTTTCCAAGTTATTTACTAAGAGATGAGACAGCTCACTAAATGCTCCAAGTAATGACTGCGCTAATATGCAGGCAGTATAGATGGAACATCATTAGAATAAATGAACACTGGAAAAATTGTCATCTCTAAAGTGATTTTACTTTTTGAGCATTAAAAATACAGTTGAAACCAGAAGTTTACAGACACTATATAAAAAGACACTTATGTATGGTTTTTCTCACTGACATGAAATCAGAATAAACCTTTCCTGTTTTAGTTAAATCTAGATTTATATTTGCCTAATTCCATAAAAATTCAATAAATTTTAGGCCATTTTATGACGTTCTGTAAAGTCAAAAGTTTACATAGATTTTATTAGTATTTGGTACCATTGGCCTTAAACTGTTTGACTTGGGTCAAATGTTTTGGATGGCCTTCCACAAGTTTCTTGAAGGAGCTGGTGTTAACAAGCCATATTTGTAGCCCACCTTGCAGGCATATGGAGACTTACAGCCATTGAGGCGGGGATTCTGGGAAATATGATAATTTTTCCAGGGAATGATAAGAAGCACAGACCTCTGAAGATCACTGTGCTCTTCTTTTGTCTGTTTTCTAAATCATAAAACAGGCCAGGAGATGGCTGGTACTGAGGCAGAAATTGCACCTAAGCATGACCCAGACTTGTGCAAGTCTACAATTCTCCTGCTGAAATCTTTTCTGATTACTTTAGACTTTTCTATGAAGTCAAATAACTTCACACAAGATACAGGTGGCTACTGCTCCTCATATCATTACATCTGTCTTTTGACCTCCATCAAATCACGTATAATGGGCTTGTTTAAAGACAAAATTAGCACAGGAAGCGCAAAAACAAAAACCAGCACCTCCCCTGTTATGTCTTAGTGTGGATGAATAAAGAGATTTAAATCAAGACTTGCAACAAAGGGGGTGAATGTCTTTCTACTCTTGTGACTGTATTTCACAGAGAAGCAGTGTGTTTCAGGTGTGCCTAAAAATACATCCACAAATCTCTAATTGCCTCAGAAGTAGCCAATAAACCTGAATCAGAAGCATGTAAAGACATGGCATCATCACATGGGCTGTCCCAAGTAGTTTTTAGGCATGGTAATCTTAGTGTGTGTAATCTTTTGACTATTAAAATATGCCATAAAAAATATCTTTCTCTATTTAAACTGCCATTTGGTAAATATAAATAATTCTGGTAATTCTAATTGACCAGAACCAGGAAAGGTTTATTTTGATTTCGTGTCAGATGAGGAGAAACACTTGGATATGTGACTTTTTATATAGCGTATGAAAACTTCTGGTTTCATTTCACTTCTGGCAACTTTTCCTTCGCTGTTTCCCAAGCAAGGCTTGTGTCCCCAGTTCTGGTCTGAAAGCAGTGGTGAATGGACCACCAGTGCACGAGCTGGAACATGAACTGAAGAAGTGTAAGTCTACTTTTCTTTTGCCTGGCACCTGTAGGTTTTTTCAGGATTCCTTGAAAACCCCTTTAAGGTTTACTTAAACCTAGACAGTCATCCTCTGTCAGCTGCCTAAAGAACCGGTATGTTATGTTGACATCTGCACTCAGACCTTGGTCCATGCAGCAATAATTGGGAGGGGAATTATCATACTAGACACATGTATGATAAATGAGGGCCTTCTTCTCCATTAAAAGATGCCTCATAAGCAGAGCAGTGTATAACAATAAAACCAAAATAGCTTCAATTTTCTCTATATAATAGGTTTAAAAATGTGCACAGTATCATGGCTAGCTTCTTGGCAATTATTTTGCATAATTTTATTCCTAAAGTGACAAATAGTAAAAGAACAATGTTACCTTTCTTAGTTTTAAATAAACTTAAAAAAAAAGATAAAGAACAGTGTAAAAAATAGAGAAGAGAGTAAATTTTCACCACTAACTTATCGTGCATAACGTGTGCATATGATTGCCGCAGCTTTTTGGCCTGTTGTTTGTGCCCTTGTATGTAGAAAAGACTGCTATTAGAATTAGGGCCACATTGTAGAAGTCTAAGTGAAACGCCACACGGCACCCAAACTGCCATCTACTTATGCCAAGAAACTTCATTATCATGATCTGTGAATCTCCTGTTGGTTGAATCCCCCATAGTCAGACAGTTGTTGTAAATGCCTGAATACAGGTGGTCTCCTACTTAAGGACACCCGACTTACAGACAGCCCCTAGTTAAAGGCGGACCCCTCTACCCACTGTGACATCTGGAGAAGCTCTCTGGATGCTTTAGTATAGTCCCAGACTGAAATGATCAGCTGTAAGGTGTCTGTAATGAAGATTTATTGATAATCATTGGACCAATTACAGCAAAAAAATGTGAAACACCAATTTTCACTGGGAAATTTTTTTTTTGTCTGGATCTACCATTATAAAATACACAGTTCCGACTTACATACAAATTCAACTTAAGAACAAATCTACAGAACCTATCTTGTCTGTAACCCGGGGACTACCTGTACTTGTACTTTCTGGAAAGACTTTTTGATTTTAGAAATAATCCAATCTGCAGACATGTTTTCTTGATTCTCTGTAACACAGCAGATGTGTTGCGGCTTATTGTATTCAGATATTTTCTGTAATTCCTATATTCAGGGACTGAAGCCCCCTACACACAATGTGTTATCCTGACACTCTTGTCAGGTAGAGGGTGCCAGGTCCTGGACGCTGCCCAGTTCTGCTGATTTGCTTCATTATAACTAGCGTTTGACCTTTTCATTGCTTTCTATGAAATCTGCGCTCCACTTGATTATGTAATGGGGATTGCTCATCCACTATGTCTCCACAAAACAAGTGCTAATTATAAAAGGCTTTCATCTGTCTATTTCTTGGGTTCTGAGCACTGATTATCAACTGAAGACTCATATTGTGAGAGAATTTTAATATAAGCAGTTTTTTATATTCCGTATTCAAGATAGTATTTTTTTTTTTTTCTAAAACACTCTTAGTTATGTTAACTGTTAGAGCTGCAGCTTGTTTTTTTGCAGAATTTAATGGTACCATTTTGGGTACATGTAACATATTGATTACATTTTTATTAACTCTATCATGAGAATTTAGAAAAACTGCATTATTCACTGTGCAGCATATATAACATGAAATCCTTATTCTATAGGTTTCCCCCCTTACTTCCTCCATACATTCTGGGACATGCATATAAGAACAAAAACATTGGGTACATTGATATCCACAATCTAACACCCAATCCTTATTTTACCTGGCATTTACCACCAGAGCGAAGTCTAGACATCCCCATATACAGGCGTTCCCCTACTTAAGGACACCCGACTTACAGACAACCCACAGTTACAGACAGACCCCTCTGACCTCTGGTGAAGCTCTCTGAATGCTTTACTATAGTCCCAGACTGTAACGATCAGCTTATTGATAATCCTTGGTCCCATTACAGCAAAAAATGCATAAACTCCAATTGTCACTCGGGCTAAATTTCTTTTTGTCTAGATCTACAATTATAAAATATACAGTTTCGACTTACATACAAATTCAACTTAAGAACAAACCTCCGGACCCTATCTTGTAAGTAACCCGGGGACTGTCTGTACTTTAGATGGTTGGTCAATCCAATCAAAATCAGCCAGTTTGGCCAACATTAATATAATCTTAGTAACCAAAAGATATCAAAGGACATGCAAAACATGTCTTTTTTTGTCAGTTGATAGTTTCTATTACGGTAATTTTCATTGGAACTCAGACTTATGCTAAAGTGTATATGGTTCCATTCTATGTTTTTCCTTTTCTTTTTATGCAAATATGTGAGGACATACTGTTGGGAAATATTACAAATGTATGTAATCAATTATTTAGTCATTTTTTTTTTTTAGTTTCAACAAAATGTTATTGTTTGAGAAGCACAATAATGCCTTACACTAAAACAAGGCCAAACATAAACCCCTCACAGGAGGAATGTACATAAATCAGTCTTGTCTGCTACATATAGCAGACGTTTATTGTTCCATATACAAATTTAGAGATGTAATGGGGAGCGATCGAAAAAGATATAAAAACCTTGGTAGGTCACCATTTTTATTTGTGTGAATATGACCCGGCCAGGAAAGGGAACATTTAGATCAGTTGTTTAAATCTGCTTGCAATTGTTGTATCTATGGGGAGCAGTTCCAGCGGAATAAGGCTACATTAACACGATGTCTGCCCAACGTACCGTAGCACGGCGGGCACACGTTGGCCCCGTTGAGAGGAGGAGGAGGAGGTGAACGCTGCTCTCCCCCGCTCCTCTCCATAGTGATTCCATAGTGGACTCCAGTGAGTCCATTGCCGTCTATATACGCCCCCCTTACGGTTGTGTGAATGAGGCCTAACATCAATTTATGAGTCATTAGACACACTCCCAGGTATGTTATGTAGTTTGGTTGTGTCCTAGGTGTAATGTGTAAGCAGAGGGCTTCTGATTTGTCCATAAACAGTGTTAAAGCTGTTAAGAGTTACATGGAGGAAGGTTATGGACAGGAGTAAGTCATCCACAAAAAAGGCTTTGTAGGGGTCATGGGTTGTTTTAAAACCCTGAATATCAGGGTTGGCTTGTATCGCTTCAGCCAGTTGCTCTATTTAGTAATTTTTTTTAAATTATTGTTTTATGTTTTTAATTCTGCACGTGATAAAATGTGAATGATCTATCTTGGAGGAAATCTTGATTTGTTCATCAAATTGCAGTTTACAACTGGAGCACTATAAAATAAATCAATACTGTGGATTCTTTTTCCATGCGAGCAATGCAAGAAGGACGGTTTATACGAAGTTATGAAAACATTGTATACATTTCTGAGTTTAAGATATTCATAGCTTTATTCAAAGTCATCATTATTAGATCTCTAGGGCTCCAACACCCGTAACCCGCACTGATAAACTGTGCAATGCAGCTGGAACTGCATTTGAGAAGAAGCACAGCTGTGGGGAAACAAGCCTTGGTCCGAAGTGTTTGCCAATTACTTATTCTCCTTCTCCTGTTGTCCAGTGAGTCCTGAAGGGAATCGCCCATTAGCAAAATCTGTACACGGTTAGACAACAGTCAACAAGTTCCAGCCATATCTTTGAAATGTATAAGTTTTTTTTAAAGTGATTTTAGTGAATGTATTTTACATCCCAGATCTTATTGTCATAATTTGAAGTCAGTCTTACCATTAAAAATGGAAACTATAAGTAAAAGTTTACTTTGAGTTTTTCATTTAGTTTTTATTGACTTTTTCACATAACTATAACAGTACAGTCAGTCCCAGGGTTACGTACAGGATAGGCTCTGTAGGTTTGTTTTTAAGTTGAATCTGTATGTAAGTTGGAACTGTATATTTTATGATTGTAACTCCAGCCAAATTGTTTTATGTCGCTGTGACAATTGGATTTTAAAAATTTTGGGTTGTCGTATGAACCAGGATTAACAATAAAGCTTAATTGCAGACACCTTTGATAACTGTAGCGAAAAAAGAGAGGGGAGGTCGAGGGCACTATTGAGATAGAAGTCCTACGTCCTCATAGAAAAAGGCAATCTGGTTCAAGGCCAGTCAGGAGTTACAACCGTGAGGCTTAAGGTTTTCTGGCGTGGTGCTCTAACTTAAATAAACAATCTTGTGCAAAAACTTCGTAGAGAAGAGAAGAAGAAGTTGGCACTCACCGCCTTCGTAAAACTTCAATTTCTTTATTCATCCATATTAAAACATGGCGTGTATAACAGGGGAGGGTAATGCAATAGGATGCGTTATAACAGGGACGAGTCGTTTCGCGCACAGATTAGCGCTTCATCTTGCCTGCTTTTTTTTTTTTTTTTTCTAAAGACATTACATTGGGTAAAAACAAATTAGGGGCGGTGGGATACAATCCCAACCCCACCCTAGTCAAAAGGCGGAATCAGACACTGGGAGGTAACCGGAGACTTAATGCGGACCTGAATGAGAACTATATACTCTCAGTTTAGCCAATAAGGTGGAGCGATGGTGGGGGCGTGTCATGGGAGGACAAGGGGAGGGTGCTTGTAAGGCTTTTAAGATTTTGCATGTATTAGTACTGGCGGACCTGAATGGAAACCACTTACTGGTGCATAGAGCCAATAAGGCTGCAGTGGGAGGGAGAGGGGAGTGGATGAAGGAGAAAAAGGGGGAGGAACGTTTTCAAATATACAATATACTGAAATTCAGGAGGAATTTCGTTACATTAAACAGATAATATAAGACAAAAAGTCACGGATCTGTGTAAGGTTTCTTCTTATGACTTATTTCCATGCCCCTTATCTTTTAATCTAAATATTTAGCAGACTTATTTCCGGATTTCACGGAGGACGGGGGCCGGGTAGGGAGGGTATAATATATAACCCGTAGATAGAGCCCGTATTTCGATATGGCATTAGGGCAGTAGGCAGAAATCAAAGGCGAGAAAAATACAGTAAGTGGCTCATTAGAAAGAGAGCGTATCTCAATATGGCAATAGGGCGATGGACATGACGCTAGACATACTATTCATAGAAAAACCCCCATGTCGTTTCTGTCGTTGAGGCCCAGTGCACCTAGTGCTTCGGTGCGTATGATCCATTGGGCTTCCTTTCTAAGTAGGAGCCTATGCCTATCGCCCCCATGTACCGGTATTGGGACTTGTTCGATACCTGCAAAGGTGAGTACATTAGTGTCCCCTCCATGAATTGTGTTGACATGCTCTATTAGGCGTGGGGCACCTTTACCGGTAGTTGTAGAATGTTTGTGTTCCCTAAAACGTGTGAACATGGTTCTGATTGTATTTCCGATATAAAATCGTCCACAAGGGCAGAATATGACATACACAACGAATTTTGAACGACATGTAATAAATTGCTTAATCCTATGTTCCCACCCGCCAATCTTTATAGATTTTCCAACTATCAGTTGGTTACAATGTTTGCAGTTCCCACATCTGTGGTTACCCAGAGGGGCGGCCTTTTTTAGCCATTCGTCTTTTCTGGGTGCACTAGGGAGTCTGCTTCGGACTAGATGGTCCTTGAGGGTTCTGCTCCTACGAAAGGTGATTAGGGGCCCATTCTCGGCAACATCTTTTAAAATCGGGTCGGATTTAACCATAAACCAATTTCTATTAATCACACTTCTAATTTCTGACGCTAAAGGGTTGTAATCAAATGAGAAGGTGAATTTTTCTCTTTTGCCTTTGACTGTGGATGTCCTAAGCAGTTGTGAAGGGGTCTTTTTAAAGGCTTTTTCTTTAGCTTTTATGAGAAGAGGTAGTGGATAGCCTCTTTTGTGGAGGCGGTCCACTAATTCCTCCGCCTGGAGTAAGAAGAGGTCGTCTTGGTTATTGATTCGTCTAAGACGTATAAACTGTCCATAAGGAATGGCCTTTTTAACACTATCTGGATGATAACTAGAAAAGTGCAAATATGAATTAGTAGATGTAGGTTTTCTATAAACCGTGGTGATAATGGACCCTCCTACATTATTGACTTCCACATCAAGGAATTCTACGCTTTTTTCGTCTATTTTGTGGGTAAAAAGCATGTTGAGAGTGTTATGATTTAGGTATGTCATAAACTCTAGAAATACTGTTTTTGTGCCAGACCAAACCAAAAAGACATCGTCCACATAACGATGGTAGGTTAATATATATTTAAGAAAGGGATTGGTGGGAGTGTAAATATATTTATCCTCGAAGAAACCTAGAAAAATATTTGCGTAGGTGCATGCCGCTGGGGTCCCCATCGCAGTACCAATGAGTTGTTTGAACCAAGTATCCATAAATTTAAAGGTATTGTTGGACAATATGAAGAGCATAGCCTCACATATGAAGGAAATAACATCTGGATTTTCATTTGTTTTTTCTAAAACTTTTCTTATGGCCTCTATTCCAATTTTGTGGGGGATTCTGGTATATAAGCTCTCTACGTCTATTGTGGCGAGCAGTACATTCTCTTGCCATATACAATCTTTTATAGAGAGTAAAAAATCGTTTGTATCTTTAAGGTAGGCGGGGATTTTTTGAAGGAGTGGACGTAACATCCAGTCGACGTATTGCGACAAAGGCTCCGTAACCGAGCCTACTCCGGCGACGATGGGTCGTCCGGGAGGATTTGTGAGGGACTTATGTATTTTTGGGAGAAAATACCAGCCTGATTTCTGTGGGAATTTGGGATATAATTTCTCTGCTGTACGATAGGAGATGGTGCCTTTTGTGGTATGCTCTCTTAGAAAGGTAGCGAGTTTAGTTTTGATCTTTTCTGTAGGATCTGACGCTAATTGTTCATAATTCTGGGTGTTTTTGAGTTGCCGTTCGGCCTCTTTTATGTATTGGTCCCGTGTCATAACCACTACACTACCCCCCTTGTCTGCCCTTTTTATGATCAACTCTTTATTCTCCCTTAACCTTTCGAGTGCCGCCCTTTCTTCCCTAGTGATATTGTCTTTATCGGTCTTATAAATAAGTGCTCTGATGTCCTGCAACACCCGTTGCTGGAAAATATCTAGGGAGCTGCCGGGCGCTACGGGGGGATTGAAAGTAGAGGGATTACCTCCTTTAAAGGGGTCAGATCTGGGTGCCTGCGGTTCTTCACAATCTACGAGTGCTAATAGGCATTCTGCTTCTCTGGCATCAGGGGGGTTGTGAACAAAGAAGCCCAGAGGCCCTATGCTAACTGGTCTCTCTCCTTTTTCTTTATTTCCTTCTCTTTGTGGTCCCTGATTTGCGAACCATTTTTTTAAAATCATTTTTCTTATGTCGACTTCAAAGTTGACCTGGTCGAAATTTTGGACCAGGCCAAAGTTGAGGCCCTTAGACAAAATAGATACACATTCTTTACTCAAATCAAAGTCAGTAAGATTAATGACTAGGTTCTTGTCTTCTTCGGTTTCTTCTGTTATCGTCTCCAGGACACTTGTTTTCGCTTTCGCACTGCTTCTCCTCTTCCGGCCTCTCCTGATTGGTTTCCTAAAGGGATTTCCTCTCGTCGATTAAAGTCGCTTCGTTCTGTTTGATTGTTGGAATTACCGGGTTCTTCCGATGCGCTGGCAAGATGAAGCGCTAATCTGTGCGCGAAACGACACGTCCCTGTTATAACGCATCCTATTGCATTACCCTCCCCTGTTATACACGCCATGTTTTAATATGGATGAATAAAGAAATTGAAGTTTTACGAAGGCGGTGAGTGCCAACTTCTTCTTCTCTTCTCTACGAACCTTTGATAACTGTTACAGCTGATCATTGTAGCCTAGGGCTAAAGTACAGTAAATTACCTACATCCAAAGGTCCGTTTGTAACTAGGGGTCGTCTGTAAGTCGGGTGTTCTTAAGTAGGGGACTGCCTGTACAGCAATACTACATTGCCAAAATAGTACACAGCCCTCACCCATATACCCTTTCTCATGTCCGTCTTCGAAAAAAATGGTAATTATATAAATAGAAATGTTCCCCACTTTGTCTAACCCTAACCCTCTGCTACCATGATGCAGAGACTGAGAGCCAATGGCCTTAAATGGCAGTTAGGGATCCAATGAAGGAGTTAAACCTGCCTACAGTTATTCCAATTATGTCAATATTTCATCAACAGCATAATACACTGCACTATATTTGTATTGCTGTGTATTATACAAGTGATCAAATTATTGCATATCAGTGTCCACGTGTAGGACTGAAAAATAGCAAAATAAAATCTATAACGTTTTCCAAAAGAAAAGATACACAAGCAAAATAGGCACCCTAAAAAAATAATGTTATGTACCAACTTATACAAGTATCATTGTAAATATTACTCGAATGGAGCACTTTAAAGTAAAAAAAAAAAAATTGAATTGATGCATACATTTATTATAAATGTAAAATTTTGTGATAGCACCAAAAAATCGCTTGGGCCATAAAAGGGCTGTGTCATGAATACAAGCTCTCAAGTATGATTCCTTTCATTTCAAGTTACAGTAATAATTCTACTGATTAGAACCTTTTAAGGAGTTGTGTTAAGCAGTAAAAGTACACAAAGTGATTGGCGCCCCCTGCTGTTACCTCCCACTGGTCTCTGCATGCCAGTACAACAAAGCTGCATGGGATGTAAACTATCCCAGTTTATACAGGATTAAATAATACACATGTACAGTGGTACGGAAAGCTTTAAGGGACATTCCTATACAATAGTATAAATCTGTCAATCTTCTAGACCTCTGAAGCTGTTTATCGCCATGGCTATTGATTTAGATATAGAGCATTTACTGTAATTGTAGTAAATAGCAACAGGTTTTCATGGATTCCTATTTAGAGATGAATGAATCACTCCATTGAATCATTGTTGGTAAATATGTATTTTCATTACAGTTAATTCTACATGTAGATGATATTCATCCTAATGGCACAAAACCTGATATTTCCTTTTTTTTTCTTTTCCTTTTTCACAAACAGCCCAAAATAATTGGGACCCCAGAGGAGACTTCTGGGTAGAACTATGAATGTTTACTCCAAGGATCTGCTTATTGTTCTAGCAATACAAGGGTAACAGCTGACAAATCCACATGGACTCAGGGTTCCCGTTTCAGCTCAGTTTTGTTTTTCTTTCCTTCAGTTTTAAAAATCAGATATGTAAGAATTGTTCTGTTCACTGGGAACACCTGGGAAGTTTTTCAATTGGCTGCGTCGTTGCTGCACTGGGTTAGCAATGGGGGAGATAGAACTGGCTGGCATCCAACACTTAAATCAGTTTGTAGATAAAATAGCTGCCCAGGCTTGTACTGCATGCTTTCCAACACAATGGAGCCGATCAAGTACAATGTGTAGTCTGGCAAAATGGAATTCAAGTCTTTTCAAAAATTAGACTTTACAAAAAAATGACAATTCTTCAAGTTGCTAACCTTCTAAAATCCTTCTGCTCCATCCCACATGAATAAAACTTGCTTGGAAAGAAACTTTACCTTAGGGTACACTTTACCTATTCACGGAAACATTACATGAAATCTGCCAACTCCCAAATCGCCCCACAAGTGAAATCAGCATTGTGTAGGGCACTTTATAAGTTTTCCAGCGTTACTTTTATGTTTCCCAGTCATTCCGTTCTTGTCTGTATGCAAATTAAATGGCAGATCGCTGGAAAACAGAAATATTGGGGCACATTTACTTACCCGTCCCATCGCAATCCCCGAGGTGCATTGTCCAAGGACTCGGAGCTGCCGCAATTTCCTGCATGTGTCACTTCCCCGCTGAGGTCCGCCGGAGTTCACCTTGTTCTTCCCAGTGTATGTGAGTGCATGTCATGCAACACAATTTGAAATCCTACATTTACTCTCATTAGTTTTGACTGGCTGTAAAATATCTGCAATGTAAAACTTTGTCTGTCCACAAGTCAACATGCAGCCCTATCCTTAAACAATGGGAGCTATGGAAATCATCTGAAAGGTTTGGTTTACTTTATCGCTGTCCCGATAGGACAACCTCATTTTTGATTGTAAAAATAAACTCAGCTTCAGTTACTACCTTGATGCAAATGGGAATGGTAAATTTATTGTGCAAAATACACCTTTGTTATAAGGGTTTGATTTGCCCATAATGCCTCCCCCTAAATTGGTGGGGCACTGTAGGTCTGGTAATGCACACAATGGTAGGATACCTACCCCTATCCACCCTCCATAATTAACACCACTCTATTGGTATCCTCAGGTTGCTGATACAGGTTAATCTATGGCAGGGAAGGGAACAATAATAGACTATGTTGTGTCGTGCATAAGGAGGAGATGTTTGGGACCCCCACATGCCAAACTCTCCCCTGCCTGCCAGGTGCCAAACATATCATCTGTTTTAGACATTTTGATGCCACAGTTTTTAAATTTCCTTTTTTTTTTTTTTTTAGAAAAGGGAAGTTTTAGAATTGAGATTTATCAATGACATTTTCTATTATTTGCGCTTAACAGCCAAGGGTTGAAGTAAGGAAAGCACATCTAACAGGATGTACTAAAAACTTTTTGTATAGACAGAATGTATTCATTATAATCTGTCTACAAAGTTTTGCACTCTTTTGGGGTCGACAACTGGTTGATAAAGTTCCATAGGATAGAAATATGTTAATGTTTATTCCTATTGCTCCCAATGCCTAAAGACGACTGTGAATTAAAAATTTTGTAGGACCATAAACTGGTGCCTACTGTTTAATTTCTCTATATGTATCTCTTTAAAAGAATCTCACAATACAGTTTGACCGTTACATAAATAGCTCGGCCATCATGTTCTTTTCTGTCTCATGACTATAATTTTCCATATGGCAGAAAATCTATAAGATTTTTGGCAGTACTTTTGTTGGCTTATCAAAATAGGAAAGTGAATTTCCTAATGACTGGACGCTTCAGTAGTAATAAAATGTGAAGTCGTCATTCACAGTCTGACAGCAAAAATTCTGTTTCATGACCATCTGTTGGAAAACCAAGATTCATTTTTATTTGTCTCAATAATTAGTGGTTAAAATTCTGAAGCCTCAATTGGAAAATCCTCCATAAATAAATGTATCTAATAAATTTAAAAAAATGTGTAAGCTTTGTTGCAATTTTGACAGATCAGCTTTTATATTTATTGGACCCCATAAATAGTAAAAGGCATGTAGGTTGTTACAGGAGATGAATGTATCCAGAATAAGAGTAATATATTTAAGGGGTTGTCTTATCCCAGAGACTTTATACCGTACTTTATTCGGAAGTTGCTGATATTGCAGTTTGACCACTAATAGCCAGATGCCTGCCCTACAGAAGACGCTGCAGGGGAAAAATATGTTATATGATGAGTAGCAGGATCAGAACTAACTGTTTATGCTTGTAGAGGGATCTTTTTTTAATATCATCATTATTGTAATCATTTAACATGTAAAAACCCATCAATATCAACCCGAATAAAGCTACTGCTATGGGGCCCAATGTATAGGCCCCGTATTACTAATGGTATCTACATTTTTAAGATAAACATCTGGCTAGTCACAGTTCACCCTACAAAATCATCAGCTTCCATATGCAGTATAGAAATTGATTGGTCATAGGTAATTGTTTATAAACTCATTAAAAGTGGACCCTAAATATAAATTTATTAAGGGAGCGCTAATTATTCATAAAATGGTTCTCCAGATTTATTATGTCTTTACTTTTGGCTCCAGTTGGTCTAAAATTAATTTACCATACTTACCACTGTCCTTGCCTCCAATCCATCGCAGCTTCTCCTGTCACCACCAGCCTCTTCTGGTATATAGGGGCTCAGCATGAGGTTGAGTCTTCATTGTGGCAGATGTGCCATGTGTCACCACTGAGCCTCGGTATACCAACAGAAGCCCATGTTGGCCAGTGCTCTGATGCAGAGATGAGGATTTAGTTAAATATAAATTATTTTTTTATTTTTTATACCACCAGAGGTATTACCTTTATTGCAGTGTAGGGGGGGGGGTAACTTTTTAATTGGGCCTCATGAATTCTATGTTTGCTTTGAATGAAGTGAAAGTAATAAAGAAATCTTTTGGATTTATCAGGTTATCCAAGGTTCGTTTAATACTTTATGTCAATCCCTACTTTCTTTGAATTCTATGGACATCTACTTCTTTCAGTAGACACTTGCAGAATCTAGAGACATACTTTACACCGCCAATGGTCGAGTTATTCTCTAATGTTTGTTATATCTCTACATCACAGTTTACTACGCCGAGTTAGCTGCAGGTAGTCTACTCACCATCTTGTATCCTTCAAGCTGTTCTTTGTAGACTGAAGGGCATACTGCATGGTCTTGTTAATTAAGAATCACATTTAAGTATAAACCCTTTGGCAAAATGGACAATTGGATAACAACTTTTATGTGTCTCTCACCCATAGGTCAAAGCATCATGCAGTCATTTGAAGACAAGTAACCTCTGAAGATTCTCCCTCATACATCCATTCTGCCATGTTTTGTGGCTGTCACCATAAGCCGTGTTTGTCTTCATGAAGATTCCTAATCTTGGTAATGTGATGAATAAATTTGAGGTCCTTGGAGTTGTAGGTGAAGGTAAGTCCTAAAACTTTCTTCTGATTTATTGCATTAAATACAACCTTAAGTATTGTAAGATGAGGTTGTGTGTGTCACCGAATGAAAAAGTTTCAGACTGTCTAGAAAGAAGTTTAGTCCAGTCTAATTTTGAACCCTTACTTCGTTAGCACAGTTTACAATAGAAAATTTCACTAAAATCATGGGGCATTTGTATAGGGCTTGTACTGTGAATCCACCCCCATTTATTAGGACACACCCTTTGTAATTCTAGTTTTTAAAACTTTCCAAAACTGTCTTAGATAACCTTTTACCAGATTTTACTCCAATAAACCACTAGCCTCCTCAGGTAGGTTATGAAATGTCCTTTCTAGAATGTCCTCACTTATGTGGGATCTCTCCAGTTACCCAAAAAAATGTTCACCAGAGTTATATGCAAATGAGGAGAAAACAATCATATATACAGACTGCAAGGGGAGTGCCCCTATATTAGAATCTATGGTACATAGTATTATGGTGTCCTATTAAAGATAAGAATCCTATATTTCAGAGCGCATCAGGCTTGTGTTACTGTGAGATACACAACCCAAGTTAGGGTTCATTCACACGCTGTATGCCTGGAGGTGAGGAGGAGGTGACCTCCATAGAAAA
Source organism: Engystomops pustulosus (assembly GCA_019512145.1). Classification (NCBI taxonomy): domain Eukaryota; kingdom Metazoa; phylum Chordata; class Amphibia; order Anura; family Leptodactylidae; genus Engystomops; species Engystomops pustulosus. Next base: position 221,256,545 of record CM033642.1, read on the forward strand.
CAGCGGTGCACGGCCGCACACTCGGAGAAAGATAGAGCATGCTCTATCTTTTTGCCATGTGCAGCGTGGATCGGTGCCAAACATGTGTGACACTGTACCGCCACCGGGCCATCATTGCCGTCTATAGGGACGTATATGCGGCCACAAATTTCCGGCCGCATGTACGTCCCCATGAACGACCGTGTAAATGAGCCCTTACTGTCAATTAAAGACACAGTCGGCAGCTAAAGATCTCTGTATCTTTGGTATCTGAAAATGATAATAAGTGAAACCTAGTTGAGTTGAGGTTTACTTTGCACTGAGAAGTGGTCTTGTAGGAAGGTGGTCTTTATAAAGAAGAATTCCAGTATGCATAATATATAATTGAATTGGAAATATGTTATAAGTAATCTGTATAAATGTGAGCTACTTAAAGAGGTAGTCTTATGGAGATGTTCACTGTAAATTGAAGTAATTTATTATTAAGATTCACCTCTTACAATTTACAGTGGCTTACACAATACTTCAGCATAAACTAAAATGAAAATTTATGAAATCAATATTAAGCATATTTTTGGATTTTTGCATTAATGCTTAAACTGAGAACTTGATTATGTTGAGGCAAAAAAAAATAAAGAAACTTGAGATTTTCCATTGGAATGAAATGAACCATAGTGTACAGAAGAGGCAATTTACCACATAAGGAACCAAGCGTCTGTGAAACATGAAAAGATCTTACTGTCCTCCTATGTATAAGCGTCAGAAGCTAATGTCTAGTGGGAATCACAATTTCTTAGCATTTTCTTCTACTTTCCTTGGCTGCTTATATTTGTCAACATTTGCTGTATTTTAGCTGCCATAGATTTTGTTTTATAATCTGAATAAAATCTTTATAGGTGTCATGTGCAGAAAGAATTGGTTTCAAGAACACCATTGAAACCATTGATAACACCACGCAAAGTAGCCGTATTATAAGACACGGTCCATCCAAATTAACAGGCATTCAATTTATATTATTCAACATATGTTCTTAAGCTATGTACTTAAAATCTAGTCTTTGTATCTGTATATGCAAATGATATAAATACAGTTTTACTTTTTACTTTTATTGTTAATCCTGGTTGTTATGACAACCCAACATTTTTAAAATGCAGTTGTCACAGAGGGAAAAATAATTTTGGCTGGGGTTACAATTATAAAATATACAGTTCCGACATACAAATTCAACTTAAGAACAAACCTACAGAACCTATCTTGTACATAACCCAGGGACTGCCTCTAAGTGCTAAACTGCTAGTTTTTAGACCAGTCAAAGCGACGTTTTGGAACAATAAACCACACACAAATTGCCCTCAATGATTTTTGAAGTATGAGCTAAAAAAACCCAAACCCGATCCTTCAGCGCCTGTGCATTACAGGTAGTAAGGCCAAAGTAGTGCACCCCCCCCCCCCCCCCCCCCGCTTCACAACGCAAGCGCCGCCGCCTCACCGCGAGACGAAGCAACAACGCAGGAACTTGCAATGTGGGTCCGATGTGCCTCAGACGGGTATAAAAGTGTAGCTTTTTCCCTTTTCATCTACCCACAGCTCTTGTAAAGGTCAATTTGGGACCCAAAAACCACAACAACCTGTAATTGGTTTAGGGTCCCAAATTGACATGACATGACTTGGGTATTGCATATCACATTTATAATAGGGTAATTTTATTACAGGTTCAAAAATTTTATATAGAACAAACCAACCAAAAGAAGCGCATATTTCAAAGATAAAGGTGCAAGTATCTTGTCTTTTTGTAACATGGGCAATCGGGGCTCCTTTTCTTTTTTTTTTTTTTTTTTTTTTTTTTTTTCACTTTTTTGTCTCAAAGTGTGATATTAAATGGGATAATAACATCATAAGGAGATTAATCTTGTGTCATCTGCAAGTTGTTTGAAGACTGTGGTCCAAATTTGTTACTGTGCCTGTTATTTGTCTAAGCTTGCACCAAAAAGGGGTGTTTTGTGCTTGCACATGTATTTATGAATATATTTCTGAATTGTTTGACACTTTAGAAAACTGTGCACCTAAAGGGGCATTATAGTGCTTAGTCAGAACTTTGAGACACATTTATTACCGCGATTCAACAAATTTGTGTCGCAAAAGCATGAGGTGAAGTGCACCAACACAAAATACAAGGTGCATCACTATTGGATTATCTGACGCAAACCGCAAATTAGTGAGGCTGCACAAGTTTTCATGTATATTTTCAGAAGTAAGTTATCAGAAAATTCCTAATATATTTTCTGTTTTTACATTCATCTTTTCTAGTTTTGGTGTTTTTTTAATAATGATAATAACCTTTATATAGTGCCATCATATTCCATAGCACTTTACAAAACAAAGGGGAGATATACAAATAAAATACTTTTTAGAGGCCTTTCATTTTCACATTCCTAAAGTAAAAAGAAAACCTTGGTCTATTTTTGTGTTTGTTTGATTGATCAGAAATCACTTTAAAAATAATAGGTTAGGGATTAACAAAATTTACAAGTTTTTATCAAATCTATATGGAATTTTTTTTTTAAAGTACTAAAATTATGATGGATTTAAGACCATATGTTTAAAATTACTGGTAAGAAGTGGTAGAGTAGACAGTGGCTAATTAAAGGGGTTTCACTATTAAAGGGGTTGTTTAGTTTTTATACAGATGATCTATGCCATTGATATCTAATCATGGAGGGTCAGCTGTTTAGGACTGGCACAATGCAGAGCATGTGACTAACATACTTTGCTCCAACCGTAGGGGAAATGCGACATTCCTGTGGACTATTAAATGTTAACAAACCTCTGTTCCAGTCATGGAGGTAGGGAGCTGCAGTATATAGTCAAACTAGCCCGCCCCCTCACTGTCACTGACACTGCTAACCCAGCCCCACTCATGGAGGGTAAAAATTACATGTCTCTCCCTCAACGTTTCAGCTAGTCATTTTGTATTATTTCCTACCCCTGACATAAGTAATCAGAGCTTTATATGTCCATAGTTGAATATTTGCAGACAGTCCCTAAGTACTAGTTCCATAATGACAGAATGGTGGTAACAGTGTCAGTCAGGAACAGAGAGGCAGGGCAGTGCAGAGAACAATGAATATACATGACTCACCTCCTGTGAGTGGACTCACCTCAAGTGAATATCATATAAGTATACAAACCAATTTTTTTTTTAACATTACAGCTAACGAGAAGAACCATTTAGGAATAAGGGAAATGCTTATTAATCATGATTTTTAATAAAGTATTTATTATGGGTGGGTTAATTCGAATAGTTGGTTTCTTTTGCGATCATTTCTGAGACTAATAATTGGCTCCATTGATTACCTGTCCCGAGTGATCACAGGTCACAGCAAAACAGAATCTTCAGGGGCCTATGATAAACTGTGGGACCCTACAGAAGGTGTTGGTTCTGTAAGCGATTATTTTTTGAAAAATTTTTGTATCAGCCCCTCAAGAAAAATAAAGTACAGTTACGATCATTGTAGACAATCATATGTGTTATTACGCGGTCCATCACTGACATGATCAAAGCATTTGAAAGCATAAATACGGGTAGGGCTCTTTGATAAGGGAGATGGTAGTTTTCAGAGTCAGAGGAAAGCACAATACAGAAAACCATTCTCTACTAAATCAGACATGTCCTGCAGAGTGCTGACATGTTCTCTTTAAGCTACACAATATAAGGATTATGTCATCAAAGTGATGACTCATAAGACACAAAACAAATCTTGATTTTGACATACAGTAATTGGAGGAGTTTTACAATCTTTTAAAATTATGTGCAGATGGTTTACTAATGTGGTGTCTGTAGCTTAGATGTCCCTGTCAGACATCTTACATGATCATACTATTCTTACATCATTGTGCTTATGGACTAAATTAGGATAAGGGGCGTAACTTGAGGAGGTGCAGATGTTCAACCGGCCCAAGAGGCTTAGGGGGCCCATAAGGTGTCACTTTCCCATATGAGAAGACTAGTACTATAAATTATAGTCGGGGCCTGGTACAGACTTTGCACTGGGGCGCATCAGCTTTAAGTTTCACAACTGATCAGGATCAACATGAGACATCACTTGTCATTTGTCCCCGCACCCTTTATTTTAAGTTTTTGTAGGGATATAATGTTAATTATGCCAAGTAGCAGATAATGCAGTCATTGTAAAATCAGCAATAGATTTGCATTACTTTACACAGTGTAGTAGAGGGACATAACATAAAAGCAGTGTTGTATTTAGTGTTGGTGCTGCCCTAAGCACTCTCAGTGCTTATGCCCCCTATCGGTGACATCAAGATAATGCCTCTACCCATAACCCTCAGCACGTTACTAGAAGAGAGCAGCGCTGGACTCAGGAGTAGTCTTTCCAATGATCCACTATTAGCCTTAATTCAAATACTGCTTCAAGCTGCGTTCACACAATGCATTTTAATTTAGTTTAGGAACACAATTCAAGCACAATGGGGAGGAGTTTCTCCCGGCTCGTGCTCAGGAACATGCACTACGTGTTTTGCATTGTGCTTATGTGATCAAAAGACACTCCTTCCCACTGTGCTTGAATTGCGTTCCTAAATGTCATTCAAATGCAGAGTAAATATATCAACCAGGAACCTAAGTGTATCCACTAACCCTAAGCTACTGACTCTCTAACATGTACAGTGCTATCCCTAATTAAAGGGGTTGTCCGTGCTAAAGGGGGTCAAAAATGAAGAGCAGCTGTACTTACAATAAGTCTGCAGTTTGTTTTGCCGTTGTTTGGCAGATGGCAGCACACGATGATAAAACCAACTTCCCTCAGAAATGCCCTATGTCGTCAAACACAGGTACTTAATATAATAAAAGGCCCAATGATAACATTATATTCTTCAACATTAAAAAAAAAAAACTCAAATTACACAGCAGAGTTTCAAAACATTTTATAGATTTTAAAGAACTGAAAATTGGTCATTTGTTGAATTTGCAGCATTAGGAGGTCACATTCACTGAAATCAAAAGCTATTTCAGTCCAAAACCTCCTCACAGGCCAAGTTACATGTAACACAGCTTCTTTCTTTGGTATCACCTTCACAATTCTTGCATCCAGAGTTAAGCTCCGTGTTGTGTATTCAGTGCTGAATTGTGAGATAATGTCTAATACCAGCACTTACTGTAAATCCAGCAACTCACAAATGGCGTCTTAGATCGGAGGATTTCTCTTCCATCTTCTTCTTCTATTTACAGGATATGGCAGCTTCTAGCAGCCAGAAAACAGATCTGAAAATTTAGCAACATAGAAAATGTTAGGTTCCTGCTTGTATCATACTCATAAGAGAAATAGTCACTGTGTCTGCACCAGTAGCCAATCGTCAGTTGTAGTAGCGTCAGTGCTGTCCTCAGTAGTTGCAAATGGAAGTCCAACAAACCACCGAGTCCTTTTAGGTGATGTAAGCAGATTACGACTAAGAATCTTTCAGATTCGAAACACAGCAGTTTCTCTAATTTTAGAAATTAAAAATATAGTCATGGTCCCATGAGAAAAAAAAGTGGGAAACTGACATGTTTCAAATCTGAAAGATTCTTAGTCGTAGTCTGCTTATATCATCTAAAAGGACTTGGCTGTTACTGGACTTCCATTTGCTTCTCATTTGAATCTCCTGATCCCGAGCTTGTCTGCGCAAAGGCAATCAAAAGCATATGGATTCTCTTTTTTTGTCTTCAGTAGTGCCAGCACTGTCCTCAGTAATCAGAGGGCTACCCTCTGTAGTCACAGAGCTGCCCCAGTAGTCACTGAACTTCCCCAATAGTCAATGATGCCCCCAGTAGTCAAAGGGCTGCCCCTAGTAGTCACAGTGCTGCCCCCAGTAGCCAGCGCTGTAAACTGTAGTCACATTGCTTCCCCCAGTAGTTGAGCTCCTAATAGCCAGTGCTGCCTCATTGGCCCAATAGTTACAGTGCTGCTCCTAGAAGCTAATACTTCCCCCAGTAGTCAGGGCTGGCCCTAGTAGTCAGGGCTGCCCCCAGTAGCCAGAGTGCTGCCTTCATGGCCCAGTTATCACGGTGCTGACCCACAGTGTTGCCCCCAGTAGCCAATGCTAGCCACAGTGCTGCCCCCAGTACCCAGCGCTTCCCTCAGCCAGTGCTGCCCATAGTAGCTAGTGCTGTCCCCATGCTGCCCCAGTAGTCAAAGTGATGCCCCCCTGTGAATCGAGAAAAAAAGGAAAAACCTCATACTTTTTATACTCGAGTATAAGCCGACCCGAGGATAAGCCAAGGCCCCTAATTTTACCACCACATAACCTATAAGCCAAGGGTTGGAAATGCATTGGTCACAGCCTCCCAGTATATAGCCCCCTGTACTAAAAAGTCAGCCAGCCCCCAGTAGTATATAGCCAGCCAGCCCCCTGTAGTATATAGCCAGCCAGCCCCCTGTAATATATATATATATATATATTGGGGATGCTGGAAGATGTGTATGTAAGTTTCATTTTTCGGTGAGATTTTTCAGCAGATTTTTTGCACTGAAAAACTATGCTTATACTCAAGTATATACAGTACTTTGCTTCCCATTCTCGTCAGCTCGGTGTCTTCTTCATAGATCCGACTCAGGTGAAGTACGATGGCATCAGCCTGCGTTAGGTCAGTTCCGGCAATAGGCCATGACCCGGCACAGGTGGACATGTCATCGCCAGGAGACCCGAACCCGCAATGTTCAGTATGTACGTGAATTTTGCGGTTTGGCTTAGCACTATTAAATATACACACGTTACTTACCTTATTTTCCTTTCTTCACCTATAGGTGCTTATGGAGTGGTTCTTAAATGTCGACACAAGGTAAGAACAATCTGTGTTACACATTATTTGCTTATCTGATCTAAAAGTTTGAGCAGAAGTGAATAAGATTTTAAAGAGATATTCCATCTGGAAATATTGGGACCAGCTTTTATTGATCATAGCAAAGAGCCTCTGGAAAGAGTGGTCTTGATTCTGAAGGAGTTGATGCTACCATATATTTAGTAGTACCCCATTGGATTCACAACGTGTTTATCCTCTTCAAGAGGATATTTTTGCAGTTCTGTTATGCTCTTTACATATCAACTTTTACTTATGTTTTTTTATGACATGTAAGACTAACTTGTTAGGATAGTTTTATTACCGGTAATTAAAACGTTTTTTTTTCTTTATAGAATTAGCATTACTGAAAAAAAGTTTATAAACCCTTTTTTGTCATTTTTCCCATTAAAGTTTTTTTTTAACATAGTAAAACTTTATAAACCTTTACCAGAATATGTTAAAATATATATGGCATCAATTTGTTATGTTTGCCCACGTTGAGCTATAGATGCATAGTGTGCATGGACTTCTACAGCTCCTTCTGCATTCTGCCTTCTGCTGTACTTGGCAGCAAACCTGAGAGTGCAGTCAAGCATGAACCACATTTATCAAAAACAGTGCTAACTGAACTATGTTTAGTTGTGCAGGGTGCGCCAGATTCATGAATTGTAGCGCCTGTTCTTCATGAATCTGATGCCCCCTGCAGTGCTCCAACAGAGTTCCCCAACTGTTTTTTGATGCAACTTTAACATAGGGTGCGAGTGCAACACAATTCTGTCGGACACCGCATGATAAATGTAGTGGTCCGACTGTGCGCCCCTTTTAGCGTTGCAGACACTTCTTTAATGCATGTGCAAGCCTTTTGCCCATACACGAAAAGTCCGACAGAAAACTGGCACAGTGGCTTTCATAAATCAGGGCCATGGTGTTTAACGCATGTGTTTCAAAACTCATATCAACAGCTGAAGAGAGATTAGCCTAATTACAGTATTTTTCGGACTATAAGGCGCACCATCAGTTCAAGGCAGCTGTTGTCTGTAAGTACGGTTCATATATAAGGCGCACTGGACTATAAGGCGCACCTTTTGATTTTGGAGAAAATCAAAGGATTTTTAGTGCGCCTTATAGTCCGAAAAGTGCATTAACAAAATGCAAAAGTTAGTGTGATGTTACTGCTTAGGTTAACATAACATCAGCACATGGGTTTTAACATAATGTTTATATATGTGTTAACTGTTGTGTTTTGTAAATGCAAATGTTAACTGAAAATTAATTAAGCAAATCTCTCTTCAGCTGTTGCAATGCTCTTTAAAACGTATGCGCTAAAACGCCATGTGTGACTGCACCCTGGACAAGGCCAATTTATACTCTTCATTATCTTGATTTCCTTATTCCTAGTTATTTTATTGATATTTAACTAGAATATTTAGACATTAACACTCCTATATGTCTTCTTTATTCCACACTCACTACTATACATGAAATTCCCCCTCCCCATGCTTCTAAAGACCGTTAAAGGAAAACTGCCCTAAGAGTTAGACAAAACAAACTACAGATACTCACCCAAGGTACTCTTCTAGGGATCACCTGGAAAAAAGAGTTAGAAAAAGCCGTCCAGAGCACAGGGACGAGATGTCCGATGCTCCGGGCTGCTAATTATTCACGCCTCTTGCGTGACGTCATCTCCATCTAAAGAGAGTGTCAACATTAAAGAAGGCCACCGACTGGATCAGGATGAAGAGGACCTTAGGTGAGTATCTGTACTTTGTTTTGTCTAACTCTTACTGGTAGTTTTCCTTTAAGATTTGACAACCCCCAATCCTTCTCCCATATGTACTGTTATTCGCTGGGTCACTTATCTTATCATTTATGAAACACTATCAGTCTGTGCAGCAATCTTGCCAGGGATAAGAGTAAAACATTTTTTGAATAATGAAATTTGAAGAAAAAAATAGGAACACAATCGGTCACCCACATTGTACTTAAACGTTCTCCTTCTGCCCGTATGAGTGGCAGGTCATATGACCCACCGGCATCTACTTATGGGAGTTCCTGTGATGTCCTGTGTCCTGCAGACTTCCAGTGGGTTTAGAAGCCAAGTGTTCATTACTGAATGTCCTTGTGGCATGGACCCATGTACATCCACTAACCACTGTGGAAGCCATCAAACACATAGCTGCAGATTATTTTTCAGGTAATGTCTACAGAAATTGGTTACAGTTTTACTCCATATGAAATGTTTTTGATTCATGTAGTTTTATGATGGCTTGAGGAAACACTTGTGCCCTGGTCATTGGGAGCCTTTGAATTGTTCTCACATTTGCACTTAAATTCTACGTATTCAAGATGTCTCAAGGACCTGGCAGATTCATAGGATATATTCTCACAATCTGACAGTTTTTGTTGCAATATAGGCCTTGCTAAGGTATTTTCCACCACGTTCCCATGACGGCCCCCACCTGGAGGTTGCTCCTTATATCCTGTAGGGACAGGAAGTCACAAAAGTTTAAAAGGCTCCTCCCTAGCACCCCACACCAGTGTCTTCCTGTCCCTAGGGGATACAAGTCGCAAGAGTTTCCTATCTGAGGAACACAAATGGTAAGGTTCTTAGGAACCAGTCCGCTCCCACACTTTCCTAAGTGCTGGGAAAAGACCTAAAGACACCCCCGTCCCCTGTACTCTCCCCGGCTAGAACCTATCCAACGGTCCCGCGCGGCTAATGCTGGGTTCAGCAAGGGGAAAGAAGAATAGAGTACAGGGGCAGAAAAGTTACCTGCCGGGCCGGCGGCCAAAAGTTGGTTCGCCGGCGGCCAAAAGTTGGTTCTCCGCTCCGGGGAAGAGGAAAATTGAAAGCGGCATACCTCGGGGAAAATCTGTCACACGCTCCGGCATCGAGTCATTGTGGCGCGAAATTCTGGCGCATCACGTAACAAAATGGGAGGAAATTTCTCCGAGTCCTTGGATTCGGCAGATTATAAAATCAGGTTACAGGATAGAATTTCTCCATCCCCCCCCTCAAAACTTCCAGATTTCTCCCAAATTTACCAAGACTCAAAATCTTCAGTTATGGGCCAACATTCAGCAGCTGTGTCACATGAATGTGATTGTCCCAGTACAGAAGTCAGAAGAAGGGAAAGGATTCTACTCCCCTCTATTTTTAGTAAAAAAAACAATCTGACAGTTTTTGTTGCAATATAGGCCTTGCTAAGGTATTTTTTGCATTTAAGGAAGGCAATCATAATGTCACCTTTTCTGAGTGAAGATTGGAGCCTACACAGGATGAAAATCAGTCATATCTCAGCATCCAAATGTAAAAGACATACAGGAATTCAATCAGAGCTTCATTTTTTTTTTCTCATTATGTTCACCCTGATAGTTGCCATAGTCCAAATGGAGAACTAAAATACCAGATTTACTGCACACAGAGGACTTCATTTCACACTCAGTGGGGGTCATTTACTTAGGGCCCGATTCGCGGTTTCCCGACGTGTTACCCGAATATTTCCGATTTGCGCCGATTTCCCCTGAATTGCCCCGGGACTTTGGCACACGCGATCGGATTGTGGTGCATCAGCGCTGGCATGCACACGACGGAAATCGGGGGGCGTGGCCGAACAAAAACCCGACGGATTTGGAAAAACCGCTGCATTTAAAACAAATAATCTGTCGCGGAGCTTGCACTTTCCTTCACTCAGCCCGAGTCGGTGAACTCCAGCGTGTTCCGATGCTTTTCAGCGCAGCAGTGCCACCTGGTGGACGGCGGAGGGACTACCTTAATAAATCTCGGCCGGACCCGAATCCAGTGCAGAGAACGCGCCGCTGGATCGCGAATGGACCGGGTAAGTAAATCTGCCCCAGTGTCTTTATACAAACCCTTGAATTTAACCCAATATGGACATAGCTCTTTTTGATTTCCGATATAGGAAACTATTTATGGAAACACTTGAACGTGATCTCTCATAGGTAAATGGAAGTTCTGGAAAGATCAGGATACAGCTTTTTTTATTTTATCATAGTTTGCTTTTTAAATTACATAAGTTTTTTTTTTTTTTTATACAACTGTATAAAGTTGTTACCCCTATTTGGGGGATCAGTACAATTATGAAAAACTTTGGTACTTTTTACTATGTTTATATAATGCACCCGGTTGTTTGAAAGAATAATTCCATGCCATATTTCCGTTGAAGATTAATTGTACTATCTTAAAGGGTCTGTCCACTTTCAGCAAATAATTGATATGGTTTGTGTAAAGAAAAAGTTAAACAATTTTCCAATATTCCAATAATTTTCCAATATACTTTCTGAATCAATTCCTTACGTTTTTCTAGATCTCTGCTTGCTGTCATTCTATAGAAAGCTTCTATGTTTGCTTCCAGTGGACAGAATTCTGTCCTATGGTCAGATGCTGGACATGCTGGTGCACGAGCCTTTAGTATCACACGGCTCTGATTACTCTCTGTGATTATAATGGCTCATGGTCAAAAGACCATGGACAGATTTCTATCCACTGGAAGTAAACATGGAAGCTTTAGAGCAGAGATCTAGAGAACCGTAAAGAATTTATGCGGGAAATATATTGGAAAATTATTAAACTTTTCATTACACAAATTATATTAATTATTTACTGAAAGTGGACAACCTTTGAGGTGTATATGAAGGTGAGGGTAACTAAAAAGTAAATATTGCAGAATTTTGGAATTTAAAAAAGGCCTATCGTTGTTTTGATGAAAGTTACATAGTTTATACGGTTGATAAACTTTCCATGTTTTTGTCCATTTTGACAAACAGTTGGACCTGTTAGCAATGAGTTGTGTCAAAGGATATTTTGATCTCATAATTTAGCTTTCTTGCTATATTTGCATTTCCAGTATGACTATGTACGACAGGGTTAATGAATTACCAGTCCTCTGGCTAATTTTGTTCTACCCACACGCCTCTGCAGGTTTAATGTGGAATGAAGCACATGCTGTAACCTGTGAATATTTCATGAAGGTAATCAATGGGGGTGTAGAGAACGTTTGTTAATAGCTCGGTCTTAATATTGACATTACACGCAATGCTGGGAGCCTGCCTGCTGAGACAGCAACATGTGTGTACATCAGTAGAGCTGCTTACGTTCTGTGACCTAGACTGCTCTTCATTATCTAATGTGACTAAAGTAGAACTGTAAAATGCCAATGAGCTCATTGACTTCAGTTCAGAAATATTCCTTTCTGCTGCTAGTGATGCCGCTGACCTAAGATTTCTACCTGACTGATGAACTGCTGGTGCTGGTATTGGTATTTCATGCTGGTGCTACAAGCTGGTGCTGGTATTTCATTTATACAGACGATACTAATTTTTATTTTCCTTAGAATTTAGCCTCTGATCATTTATTTATGGGCACTGAACTCCTGGGTAGACTATCGCCTATCTTTCAACCGGTGAGCCCTTTTTCACACACAGTTAACAACAGCTGGATGTTAAAAGGTTAAAGAATAGCTAACACTTTTTTTATTAGAGAAATTAATAGTGCAGGGGATAATAATACAATTTATAATATAATTCATTAAGGGTGTGGTCACACGTACCCCTAGCGCTGCATTTACAAATGTCCTGATAGTGTAAGCGTTTCTATGGAACCGCATGTGATCGGTAACCAGAACCCGGTGTCTCGCATTAAAACAATGCAAGACACCCACTTTTGGTTGCCGATCACTTGCGTTACCATAGAAACACATATGGGAACGGGCCAAGGCCCACCCCCATACCCTAGCGCTGCGTTTGTAAATGCAGCCCTAGCGGTACGTGTGACCGTTCCCTAAGGAAAGCAGCTGCTCAGTCCTTTTTTTCTTCATGGTGATTAGTTTATCTGAAAGTCTTCTGAGGTCCATCCATTTCAGACCGATAACTACAAGATCTTTGCCACTTTCCATCCCTAGAGAATATTTCCCTTGATGCTTCAGCTCTCTGAGGAGATTAGACTATACCAGGGCTGTCTGTAAAGAGTTGAGTAAATAGACACATTGGCAGATATTTATCATACGATGATGCTTGTGCCCTGCCTCTGCTCTGGTTCTGGCCTCTTGATGTATCCGGCAGGGTTCTGTGCATCGTTTATTTGCCTGGCATAGAAATATACCCAGCCGGCGAACTTTCACATGTGCAGCGAGTGCGCAGGCGTGGGAACAGCAACGTCCTGTGCCAGCCCACTCCCGGCCAACTGCGCCTTCCCCTTCAAGTGGAATGGTGTAAAGAATCACAAGTGCTAGCAATAAGCTAGTACGCCTTGTACGCACTAGTACAGTGATTTTCAACCTGTGTGCCGCGGGGAGCCCCTGTGTAGCGCTGCCGCCGCACCCCCGTGTTTTGGCCCCCATACTTACCAACAACAACGATGCTCAATTGGTACCAAGGGGCCCAAAGAGTGCCAAGAAAAAATTCCCCACACCATGACACCACCACCACCAGCCTGAACCGTTGATACGTAGGAGAGGAAGGTGTCCGCGGAGGGGTCGGCATCCTGTTCCATTCCCGTGGTGTTTTTTCCATCCTTTCTGAGGTTCCCAGGTGTTGGGCCAAGCTCCTCCCTGTGGACAGAGCCTTGGTCCCCTGAAAAATGCTCGAGTCTCCCATTGCTTAATGGGGTTCGTGTATTGAGACGAGCACATCGAGCATCTGTGAAAAGTTCGTCTTGAATAACGATTACCCGCTCATTTTAGTGCTCGCTCATCCTAATAAGATTTAGAAAATGTTTATATGGCAGAAAGCTATCGTTTGCAATTTTTATTTCTGCTGAAACTTTTTGTGTGTGGGATGTATGTAATAATTTTATTGGTTTAATATTCAATATTTTAAAAAATTCAGGCAGACCACCCCTAACACTTTTGATTGCTGTATAGAATTTGTATATCTCTACTAAGAAAGTGGCCTTCAAACAGTTATTGTGATCTGTGGATGGATTGAAAGGATTGACACCATACACTCAGTATTTACTGTTTTTACATGAAATTTGTGTTTTCTGTCATTCTGTATATCCACCATTAGAAATTCTGAAAGGTGATATTAAGGTTTTTGTAACCATCCCCTCTTCGCTAAGCAGACCCTGGCAATACCTTGTTTTCCATTTCTTGCCGTCCAAACCTATTATTTCAGTATGAGCCATAAATTACTGATTATGACACGGAACAGGAACATCTTCAGTATCTGATTTATTGTTACAATAAGAGGACAGAAAGTCCTCTCTTTATGTTTCTTCCAATATTGTCTTTACTTACAGCTCTTTTCAAGATTTACAAAAATGTATAAAGGATGGGGGGGGGGGGTTATACTACTGTAGCTCCCTATAATTTTTTTTTTAATGAATATCGAAGACTACACTAGTTTTACACAAATTCAGGTGTAACTGGAGGCACACCATCATTCATATGGATCACACAGCTTTAGGCTTGTTCCGAGGGGCGTCCGTGTGCTTCAGGGGGGGTCTGTCCATTGTTAACTCTTTCATTTTGAAGTAGCAAACTGGTGTGGGGGGGTGAATGAAAGATCTTCCACTTCCCATGGACTTCTATAAACGAAGGTTACTGTCCCCAGTAAACCACAAACAACGCAACAACAATCAAGAATTGGCGCAAGCTGTCATACTGGGTAAGCGGGAGAACTCTGCAATGTCCCTGCAGGCTACATACCTGCCTGAAGCAGAATAAGCACCCTAATAAGGGCAAGCCCCTATCTAGTACTTATTAACAGACCTGAGAGATCCCTTCAAGGTGACAGGGGAACCTACTTCGTCCGCAGCTGAGGGATGTGAAGGCAGCCATGTACAAAACATCAAAGACAGACCAATTTTCACACTAGGACACAGAAATGACGAGGGAATACACAAAAACGAGTCAGGGAAAGCAATGACCACGGAAGAGACATGACACAGAGAGAGACAACTGATACATACAGACAAGAGCAGTCATACAGAACTGTTTAAAACCAAATTTTGGTGAAGCACAGAAAACGTACCTCAAGAAATGGTCAAGTAAATGTAGCGAGGTCTGTATTAACACTCGTGCATGTATGTAAGGAATTTCCTGGATGCCTCCCCTGGTAGCTGAGTGGACAGACCGTCCATCACTCTAGTACCCCTTGCTGGACATGGATGGACTACATATAGCTGGTTGGTCTCAATTAATCCAGACACATCAGCACCTTAGAGTAAATTCAGACGGCCCCTTAGGGGATGTAATGAATTTATAGCGTCCATCAATGGCGGCTAGGTGCTGTAGGTGTCCACACAACGTGTGACACAACTCGGCGACGTAACCCAGAAAAGATCCGAGGCATGTTATATCTTGTCCCCTGTGTGCGGGGCCAGTTGGCTCTGGTTCTCAGCCAAGCGTTTTCATGGGAATACTTTTGGAGGCATAATTCCAAGTGAGGTTATATACCAGAAGTTTCTCAGCCTGCCTTTACCCAACCAGGCAAACACCAAAATGACCTATTACCCCCAGCTTGTCCAATGAGCTTCAGGGCCACAGAATTCTTTTGTTTTGTTCTAAATAGCAGTCACAAGGTCATTGGATCCTCCTTGTCTGCATTGATCGTCCCCTATTCAGGATGTAATGGAGTGGAGAATCACTCAGAGCCTTTTACTTAGGGGGTCTTCCCTTTAATGTAATGTTTTTATGATAAAAACTTAGACAATTGTCTAATGTAACTTTCTGCTTCAATCCCCCTCACAGATTTCTAGATCTCTGTCTTGCTGTCTTTCTATAGAAAGCTGTTACTTTCCAGTGGACAGAAATCTGACCATGTCACCAGGAGCATACTCGTTATATCACACTCTCTGATTACTCTCCATGATCTACGAGCTGTTGTCAACATGTGACCAGTATGTATATTTGAAAATTGTAATAACTTTTTATAATACAAGGAATAACATTCACTTGCTTATTATAACCTGATAAAACTATACCGTTGTAACACAAAAGATGGGTTCTTAATTTGAGATTGTCCACCACCCATAACCGGTAGAGCAGCTTTTTTAGTAGCCATAAACAGAGATTTAGAACCACAGTTTTTTGTTTGTTTGGAGATATCCGTTCCTATTTCATTCTTTCTATAGCACAGCTGGTCTGCGGGGTCTGGGTGTATGATACCAAGGCATTCTGTGGATTTTATCACTTAACGTGACCTGGTACCTTGCTTAAGTAACCCATCTAGCTCATCCGATCATGGGAGTGCTAGTTTTTCACCCCCAAAATCTGTAACACCATTGCATAACCTATGTGTACAAAAATGGGTTGTGGTCTTTTAGGAAGTAGGCGTGAACTACATTTTTTATTACCCCGGTAAGTTTGTTTTTTTCCATAACCTAACTCTCGCGTTGTTGTACGACTAGAGAGTCTACAATGCAGGCACACTTATCATTCCTGGACATTCTAATATGCATTTTTAAAACAACACGTCTTGTATAACGTTACGCTGTGAAAAATTTTTAGACCATGTTAATAAATCTGCCCCAGTGAATCATTTTCTCAGGTGATTTCCTTTGCATTCCCCTCATTTCTTTTTAGTCCTCCCCAGAGTTTTTAAGATCCGATGTACTTAAGCCAATAATTTTTCAACTGTAATGTATAATAATAACCTTCCACCGCTGTTTAGAGCAAAGCACTCAGTCTGCATCATCTACAGTACCAGGTAGCAGTACATTTGTTATTAGTCGTTAAAATAATTGAATTGAACGCCTACAAGTGTTTTTAAGCTTACCGTGCTAACATGTTTCTAATGCTATTTTTTAGTAGCTTCTTGAGTGTTTATGACCTGTAAAAGACGTCTCAGGCAGAATTTTTAGAGAATCTAGATGCATTTGAATCAAACCCAAATCTAATTGATAAAGAACCTTAACTCACACAGCATTAAACATTATTCAGCCTTGATCTGCTAAATAAAACTTCTTGGTAGCTTCACAAATAACGATCAAAACAAACGAAAAATCATAAGCCCCGACAGTTTATTTCTTCGGGCAATCCCCCAGTTTTCCTTTGTTTTTTTACTTATTTACCATCATTATACTCACGGCCACTGTTATTTAGGTACAACCATGCCAGTAACGGGTTGGACCCCCTTTTGCTTCCGATAATGCCTCAATTCTTCGTTGCATAGATTCAACCAAAGGTCTGGAAAGCGCTCATCAGAGATTTTGGTCCCATGATTTTACTTGATGGCCATTCACACAGTTTGCCGCAGATTTGTTCGGCTGCACATCCGATGATGCCGAATCTCCGTTCCACCCACATCCCAAAGATGCTCTATTTTGGATTGAGATTCTGGTGATCTGTGGGAGGGCCATTTGAGTACCGTAAAAACCTTGTCATGTTCAAGAAAAACCAGTCTGAGAATTGATAATTCCGCTTATGACATGGTGCATACTTATTCCGCTGAAAGTGGCCCATCAGATGTTGGTACATTGTGGTCTATAAAGGGATGGACATGGTCAGTCAACAATAACTACTCAGGTAGGCTGTGGCGTTGCAAACGATCTCAATTGGTACCAAGGGGCAAAAGAGTGCCAGGAAAAGAACTATTCCCCCACCCATGTACAACCCACCACCCCAAGCCTGAAACCGTTGATACAAGCAGGATGGACAAAATCCAAAATGGCCTTTCATGTTGTTGTTGAGGCCACATTTCTGACCCTTACCATCCGAATGTCGCCAGGCAGAATAGATCAGATCATCAGGACCAAGGCAAACGTCTTTTCCAATCTTCTACTGTCCAATTTCGAAGCTTGTGCATAATTGAGCCTCAGGTTTTCCTGTTCTCAGCTTGAAAGGAGTGGCAACCGGGTGTGGTCTTCTGGCTGTCTCGTAGCCTGCTCTTCCTCAAAGTTCGACGTACTGTGTCGTTCAGAGTGCTCTTCTGCCTACCTTGGTGTAACGGTGGGTTGGCGATTTTGAGTCACTGTTGGCTTTCTTCCTATCAGACTCAAAACCATTGTTGCCCTTCTCTCTGACCTCTGGCATTCAACAAAGGCATTTCCGCGCCCACAGAAAAACTGCCGCTCCCTGGATCTGTTTTTTTCTTTTTCGGACCATTCTCTGTAATCCTAGAGATGGTTGGTAGTGGAAATCCCCGTAGATCAGTGCAGTTTTGGTGAATACTCAGCCAGCCCTTCTGGCACACCCAAACCCATGCCACTGGTTAAAGGCAACTGCAAACACCTTTCTTTTCTTCCATTACCTGAGCTCGGTTTTTAACTGCCGGAGATTTGTCTTGACCATGTCTACAACATGCATAAATGCACTGAGTTGCCCGCCATGTGATTGCTGATTAGAAAATTAAGTGTTAACGAGCAGTTGGACAGTGTGATCCTTAAAGTGGCCAGTGAGTGTATGTGACTAAATATAAACCAACCACCATATCACATCAGAAGCATTTACAGATAAAGTAAAATGTATTGATTTATATCATTATAACGTACAACTGGAGTTCAAATACTAGACCTTAGCGAGGTTACTTGTATAAGTTACTTGTAAGTAACGTCTTACACCCTGCACCCTGCATCACGAACATGCTCGGACTCCAACAGAATCAAGTCCCAGTGCAGTGGAAAGGGTCCCGTGTTTGCCAGTGGAACACAAGTGTCGGTTACTTAACACTGTAACGTGTTGTGCTGCTCTTTAAGATCCGGTGTATGAGATACTGGCTTTAAGAGTCCTTGCAGCATAGTCTCTAGGAGCAAGACTGTCCATTCACTGCACTGTGCTGGTTCAGGCATAACATGCAGTGTCACCACATTTTCTTTGTTTTATATCTGTTTTGATACTTTTATTTAAAACTTGTAATAACAAAAATGGGTTGTGATTAAACATGTGAGTGTGGCCTACTTTAGAACCTTTTTCTTACTGGAGATCACCACTCAGTGACGAGGCATGGGTATGGAAAATACTCGTCAGCCGGAGCTGGAAGGAAAGAGGGTAGGTGAGGGAAGGGTGAATGAGATTGTGAGTCAATTGAGAGGGAGTAACAGCCAGTGAGAAACCAGTGACGGGGGGGGGGGGTTTTGGTGCACAAAATCAAAAGGCAGTGCCAAAAACAACGGACCTGCGCTTGAACATGTAGCATATCTATAAGGGTTATTGAGAGCAGCAAGTGTGTTTTTTTTTTTAATTCTTTAACTCGCTTCCACATTTCTCAGCATAAGAACTGGTAAAAAAAAACATCCCAAAATTCATTTTAGAGCGCCACATTTTCTGTCATGAAATTTTAATATTGAATAGTTTTTTCCCAGTTTTTTAGTAGCTGTAATTATATCAAGTCATATCACCCATTCCTTCCCCTACATTCGTTGAGGAATAGATGGATATTATACAATCTAAATTTGGGCACATTTACTAGGGTCCTAGGGCCAGTTTTCTGTCGGAATTTGCAGTCTTTTAGTTGCACTGCTTGCACAGTATTTAAAGATTGTCTATATACCACATTTTGTCACACGCAAACCCTTTTGGGCACAAGTCACATGAAACACAAATTATGGGGCTTCAGGTGCTCAGGTCGGACCATGCCAATTTCATATGCAAAGTCCACAGAATGTCTTCTATGTTAAAGGTGCAACCAAAAAAAAGTTGATTGCAGCACTCTGTGGGAGGCGGTGTAGGGAGCACCAGATTCATGAAGAACGGGTGGCCAGAATAATCCTGAATCTTGGCGCCCTCTTCACACTACAACCGCACACTGCACAAAATACACACTGCACTGTTCTTAGTAAAGTTTTATGTTATATTGAATTTGTATTATTATATTATACTCTTTGCAAGTGTTCTTTCATCTTTATAGTAGGTTATATGTAAATGTAAGATGTTACCAGAGCTAAAGTTATCTAAAGTGAATAGCATGTTTCTGTGCCTTGGTATACAGTTTTAGTTTCAAATTAAAGTGATAAGAATCTAAATGTTGCATTTTCTATAATAGTACTCCTTTCTCTTCTTCTTTTTTTACAGTTCCAGCTGTCAACCTCCTCAGTCTTTAGAAAGACGATTATTTGGGAATCATAAGTAGTTTTGCTGACCTCATGAAGGTAAGGACAGATACTATGTTCAAGCACAATTTATGGAAACTTTCATATTAATTTAGTGATTAGCATCAAAAACATTATATCTTTTTATCTTAGATTTATACTGTACACCTATACTACTATCAATATGATAGCTCTATAGATTGGTGAATAGGTAGGTAGGTAGAGGACTTTCTTAAGTAATATGGTCTCTAGAGCTTTTAATGGTTCTAAGAATTTGATATATAAAATATAATTGATACCTGAAACGATATTAGAAATTTTTGAGAATTTATACGGAAGAATTCTGTTAATAGATTAGTAAAGAGGAGGTCACCCTGTATATTGTTTTTGTTTTTGCTTGTTTTTTTTTTTTAAATCTAAAATAGTACCCCCCATTGCAGAGCAGGGTGTAGGACCTTTTTTCATCACAGAGAGGTGGCAATGTATGCACAGGCCTATTCTCCACTCATAACACTCTAAAGCGAGGGTTGTTCATCTTTATTCTGCAGATACCCTTTAAATCACCAATGGAAATACCCTTTTAAAGAAAAAATATCCCTTAACTCTTAATAGATATAATTCCATAACATGTTAACTGGTCCTTGATTAGCATTTCATAACACAGACTTCAGCTAAAGAAATATAGTAGTATCAACGGATAATAAAACATATCAAGGACATTCAAATACTGTCTCGGTGCTCCTGTGTCCCATATCCCGGTCATAGGTGCACCCGTGTGCCTCCCTGTGCCCCGCAACCCAGCCTGTAGCCCTCATTCAGCTATGTGGCTCCAGCAGTGGCCACCATGGTCCCTGGACATCAGCGCGCACTTCTCCGTCTCTAGCTGCGCGTACCAGCTCAGTGCGATTTAAAGAACACTGGTAATTGGCGCTGGCCGCCGCCTACCGTGTTAAATTTCCAGCCCCTTCCTTATCCCCGCCGGGTCTTTGTGCCTTGTGCCGCAGAGAAAGCTTGTCACGTATGCCTAGTGCTCTCTTGTGAATTCCTGTTGTACCCCAGTTCCGTCCCTGACTATGCTCCTTTGCTGCCGCCCTGACCTCCTGCTTTGCCTTTTACGTGATCCTGTGCCATCTATCTCGACCGTCTCCTGTCCTCGACCACGGTTCTCCTGACGACTCTGTACTCACCTTGGCCGCCACCGCGGACAAAGTTGTTGCTGAGGAGCGACATGTGGTACCACGCCCCAGCAAGTCCAACCCTCTTTGCGTCAGGCTCTGGTTGAAAACTAGTTGCCACTTAAACATCCGCTCCCAGGTGTCGGCTTAGGTCATCGTCTGCGGTGGTCCAGTGGGTCCACTACCCCTGGTGCCTGACAAATACAGTTCCACACCACACAAATGAATAGACACACCCCTTATGAGTGTGTGAACCTATAGTTTATGCACAGATAAGGCTTCCAAAAATGTTCCATTAGAATTGTTTATGTGTATCCAAAATTCTGGTTAGTAGCCTATTGGTTACACTATAATATTAGCACAAAGAAAGTACTGGCAGCTTATAAAAGCGGCAGAACGGATGGTATTTTATACATCTAGAGTTTCTAATTACGATGATCCACCCTTAGTATGAGGGTATAACTGCACTAGTAATACTTTTTTTAAACTGTGGGTTATGATTGTATACGCAGATGAAATTTCCTCATTACACATGTGCCTCTTTTCATGTCTAGGTCTTCTTCCATGATATAAATGAAACTTTGTTTATCTAGACTTATTGAGCTAATCCGTCTGATAGATTTTGACTGAACAGTGCTTGAACCCCCCAGCATTTTCAACTCAAGACTCTTGGATCGAGGTGGGAGCTCTCCTTCCAGATCATCCAAGAGAAAAAACTCATCACTCAGAGAGCAACTCATCAAGCGGTTCATTGCCGTTTTTTTGTCATGTATTATAAGGATTTTATAAGTTATGAAGATTTTATGTAGAGCAGTGAAGATTTCAACAAAGCACATGAGAAGTTCTTAATCACTTGACTTGTATTTTAAGATAACCTGTAACTACTCACCCATGAAATATCTTTTATATGTTCTTTTTATGTATATTGTAACAACTGCAAGCTTTCAAGGTGTGGTTAATAGGAGTCTATCACCAGCTGACTTTGCTCCTGGAGCACAGCTCTTCTACCCCTATACTCATGCCTCAATTTTCACTCCTGCTTATTTTCATCTTTCCTTGCCCCCTCCTCCTCCCATTGTCACAACAGATGATAGGCTCTCCATATTCCTTCATACCCCCATCACTTATTGTTAAGTTACATACACATAGGTTCTTAACAGAGATTATCAAGTGTCTGAGGTAATATTGTTCTAGTTGTCCCATGAAACCAATCCTTAGCCGCTATGGTAAAATTAAGAGCTAAACTGTTCTAGTTGCCCATGGCAACCAATCAGAGCTCCGCTTTCGACACTTGTGATAAATCTCCCCCCCCCCAGCAAATTAATTTTTGGTCTCTGTGACATTGGGTTTAAAAAATTTGGGGGTAACAAGGGAACAAGGATTAACAATAAAACTTTATTGCAGCACCTTATAGTTTGATCATTTCAGTTTGAGGCTAAAGTACAACCGATTACCAGTCATCAGAAAACATCAGCAAGGTCAGAGTGGACACATTTAAGTCAGGGGACTGCCTGTATTGATCTTCTCATCGCACAGTAATAAGGAACTGGACTCATTGTGCATGATCAAGATTAGCCTGCTCTGAACAAAGTAGCAAAGCCATAACCTGGGTGCATCAACAACTCATTTGAATAAACCTTAAGACTTCATTCTTGAGACTTCAGATGACATGGCACACCAGATAGATTACAAGTGTTTGGTTTTTAAAAAAATTCTTGAGATTTTAGTTTTTTTTGTTTATGAGAATTGTTCATTTTATAAGAGAACGAGACCCCAACATAGGGTCATCAATACAAACATTGGGTCTGGGACCCACAAGAGAGAGGGCAGGGAAAAGAAGGGGTATGGAAGAAAAAGGAAGGAGAGGTTCTATCAGGTCACTAGGTTCCATTTTAATTCAGAATGGCAACTCCAGTTCTCTCCAGCCATTGGTGGGATCCTTTCTAGCTTAAAGGTCAAAATCAATAAAGTATTGGCTGGTTAAAATAACATAACAGCCTGCAGGTATGTTTTACCCAGGGGGTAAGGATCAGGACGGGGGACTGGGAAGGATTATGGGAGGGGGAGCACATAATAACACAATTAACAAAACCAAAGAATCATGGCACTTGCTCATCACTCTCCCAATTGAGATTTTTTAAAATCCATTAAGGATCCCAGAAAGAGCACCATGTTCATTTTCTGAGAAATGGAGCATCCATGTCTTAAAACAGTGGTATAGTTTATGAGGTCAGTGTGGCGGTTATACTCCTTTTAACATGATGTTCTGTAGATTATTCATTCTCCCATAAATTTTTTTCAATCAAAAGATGTAGTAAAATGTATGTGCAATTAAAATATTTTACATGAGATATTATCGTACATGTCTCCTTGCTTGTGCCATGAACATGATCATACATAATGTTTGAGAAAACACATTTCCCAAATGTGTATGTAAATCTAGCCTTACGCAACAGTTCATCCTATTTATAGATTTTTATCATTTACTCCTGTAAATTACTCAAAATGTTGGAAAGCGTTATATAAGGTTGAATCTTGTGATATCCATCCAGTAATCCGCTGTGTTACATTGTAAATTTTATTCTTCAGGAAACCGTCTACTAAAAGTTCTCAGCCACATCATCATCGTCAAACAGTAAAGATGTGCAATCTCTTTCTGTTGACCAAAAGAAGTGACGAAAGTCATCCACCAAATGAAACTTTCATCAATGGAAGCCACCCGCAGGATCTCATAGTCCAACAGTCCATCCAAAAAAGACACCAAGTGGATCTGGCAACAAAAATTCCAGTAACAATTGCCGCAACCTCCTTAGTCCAAAGGATGCAAAGTCTAAGAATGAGTTTGATTTTGGTACTGAGCCAAAAAACCAGTAAGGGCCAGGAACTAAGTAATTGAAATCCAGTTCACGTTCCCACACAACAGGCATTCTTCATGGAAGGTAAAACCGGCAGCTTACAACCCGGGGAAAAACATGCCCGCCATAGTTACATTGATACCATCCCACAGTCTTCAAGGAAAGTGGGTCCTATATGAGTTACTCAAAGTCATGGTGTCCTGACAGATTCAAAGTCAGTGGGAAATCTTGCTGAAAGTAGAGGACAAGGACTGGAAACCCAATAGTAGATATTTTCCTTCCAGCTGTCATGACTTAATTCTCCAACTAGCCCTGCTGGTCCTAGGCATGGAGACAATAGGGTATGTTAAGCCCCTCTGGAAGGACTAATAGGAAAGAAGGAACCTTGGAATCAAGAAGACCTACTACAAACATTCCAGAACTATGGAAGAACTAAAGCTTCTGATCAGATGGATGGTAGTCATACTCACTCACTGTCAGCTCCACATGATCTTTTTCATACGCCTAGGTTACACTAGTCCTTTTCCTCCCAGCAACGTCCTCACAGACATCCATGTATGTGAGTCGGGACAGAGTCCGGGTTAAAGAAAATGATCCAGGATGAATGTTGGCCAAGGCATGGCATCTAGGCCAAACAGTCTACAGTTCTACTCCTCAGGTAACACCACGAACATTGACCAGATCTGTTGGCTCCTCACGTGAAGATTGCACAGACGATACTCCTAGGGTTGGGTATATTCACACTTTATGTTTTTACTTTACATTTTAAGTTTATGAGTTATACAGAGCCTCACAGATTTGGTATCTAACATTGGATATGAGTGACAAACACTTAAATTCATTGACAAAAAGATACATTTCAATATAATCACCTGTTTTAAATGTATGCATTGTCAATGTTCATTTCAGATTACGATCCTATCACTGACCTATATATAAGTGTTACTGGTCATGTCATATCTACCTTGAAGTTTCATATGTACTGTAGCTCAGTTTTAGTGCACATGCAGGGTGGCCTCATGTCCATGTTCAAGTTCTTTCTCAGGCCTGCAAACAACAGATATGCGTTTCTATGTTATGGCTCATGTGTCATCATTGGCTGAGGTCCCTCATCCACCAGTACAAATAACCCAGCATTCAAGAAATCGTCAGCTTTTTTCTCTTCTTCTTCAGCATAACAGCATTCAAAAGATAGGACACGTTTCCCCACCTAGCTTTCTCAACTACGGCCGAAACACGTCCTATCTTTTGAATGCTGTATTATGATAATAAAGAAGAGAAGAACCTGACAATTTTGTGAGTGTGGGTTATTTAGTATTTTGGATTTGGCGGACAGCTGTTCCCAATAGCACCAAAGACACAGAGTCCTCATT
Source organism: Engystomops pustulosus (assembly GCA_019512145.1). NCBI lineage: Eukaryota > Metazoa > Chordata > Amphibia > Anura > Leptodactylidae > Engystomops > Engystomops pustulosus. The sequence continues at coordinate 221,281,750 of CM033642.1, forward strand.
TACCTTGCTAGCCTCACCCACCAATAACCAAAATAAAACTGCCCTAGCCACAAACATGGAAACATGGGCAGAATAGACCATCTCTGAGTTTTGTGGCAAGGGCTGTCAGCTCAAACAATGGGCCATGGAAACCATTTGTATGAACCCATAGAGATTAATTTGTCTGGTGCTATCCATTGAATCAATGCTTAGCACACTCACAAAACAATGTTTGAGTGAACGAGGCCTGATATGAATAAAAAAATACATTTTTATTTATTAGTTGCTTGTTTTTAATAACTTAAAGTTACAGTATCTTGATATATTTTCTGTAATTAGTCATTAATTGCTTATACTTGTTCAATGTAGCTTACAGTAGGCACCATTTATTACTCACATAGAGTTCAGTGAGCAGCATTGGTTGATATTCATATTGCCGTGAATAGGATATCATTTAGTGGACTATGGTATTTTTTCTAAGATATAGACTTGGTTAAAAAATAGTAGTATTTTTATGTCACTATTCCCTTTAAAAGGTTGCAAGGCATAAGACAACCACAAAGTGACCTCTAATAGATACATATCAGGCTGTGTTCACATCTCGTATTTGCACTAATTCAGTTGTATTAGCCAAGAAAGTCTCCTGGTGTACTTATACTGCTCTAACAAGAGCCATTCCTGGAACCTTTTCCAAATAAGCTTGATTCCAGTACTAGCATGTAGGAAGTCAATTTGGACTTGTATGGCTATAATATTCATACAGCCCAGGGCCCATAGTATTTTAATCTGGCCTGGTAGCAAATCACTATCTGGCACAGTGTTTAGCTCCTCCTCCCCACTTTTAGAGGGAGGGGCTAAACAGAAGAATGTATCCTACTGTATAAGCCTACTGCCCTCTAAGGACGTCCTTACAACCAGAGGGAAATACAAGTATGTGAATGTAGCCTCACTTTGCCGGAAATGTCCTTATTATTATATTGAGAATTTGTATCACAATGTGTTGACATACTCAACCAACATGAACGAAAGAAAGGACACTCTGTGTGTATGTTGCATTACCAACCGTCTGTTAACTAATATGTAAAAGATTTGAGGACAAATTTAAAGATACAGTAAAAGATGCAGATAAAGTTACAGTAAAGTAACTTGCAATTTGTATGTTGTTCATTTGTGAACTACATTGTCTACATTTAGGACAGTGTCGTCCCTTTAAGGTCTATTTCCCAGCGAGCATAATCATTTATTTATTTAACAGCAAACCTTGCAGGCGAAAAAAAAACACCTTTATTATCCAGCATCACTGAGAACATTTGTGTGTTTGAGTGAAATTAGTTTTAATGGGGCTTTAGCCTAGTTTGGATAATCATGCTCTTTGTATGCTCGGCTTCCGTTTGTGCCATTCTATATTTGTTGCATTGTAATGCAGTTTCTTAAAACAGAAACAAATGTATTATGGTAATAAGCAACACTCATAGTGTTTGGTGTGTGAGGGAGTAGGTGTTAGTGTGTGGGTTGTGCAGATATTTTCCAATTACTTGTACACTTGCATAGCTTTAATAGTCTCTCCCATTATGACAATACTTCATATCGTCTTTGAATGAAAATACTTTAGTTTTATATTATAACATTGTTATGTTAAGAATGTTCTGGTTTTCTAAGGAAATCAACATGAGGTTTATGAAGGTTGAAGTTGCCTTATATTCAAGGCATTTATTAGTTGATGCTAAAGCAATAGTTATCTTTTCCAACACCCCAACAGTGCAAAAATAACAAAAAGGGAGTAGATGGCTTTTCTCTTCCAAGTAGAGGTACTCCCATTGTTTGCTAGTTGCTGTTGGTCCATAAATTTTCATTAATTAACAAGTTCAAGGTTCCTAGTAAATATCAACAAACCATTGCCATTTGCCATTTTGGGTAAATTGAACCGGATACAGGAGGGGGCAACCTTGTGACCCTTCTTTATGAGCCAGAAGAAAGAGCTTATGTGTAAATCTGGCATCAGCTCTTCTTCTTCAATTCATATGTGGCCATTGATCTGAATAACCCAGAACTAGTTGAATATGATTGGAACTAAGATATCAGCCATTAAAGGGAACATGTCATCAAAGCCCTTTTCTGCTCCCCCATGTCCCAAAAGAGAATAGTGTGCGCATTCCAAAAGAATTTTTATAATAACCTGGATTTTTCCTGAAAAAAAAATATTAGATGAAAGCTTACCTTTCTATATGCAGATCTGTGTTCCTAGTTCCCTGGGAGTGGCCGTAAGGATTGGGGCAGACATGTATAAAGGGGGGAAGGGCTGGGGCAGGAGATATGAGGGACAGTTTTTTTGTTATTTGAAATCGAGTATGACCATTGCCACTGGCCACTCCCAGGGGACTAGGGACACAGCTCTGCATACAGAAGGTAAGCTTTCATGTAACCTGAAAAAAGGTAAAATTCTATAAAACTCTTTGGCAATTGTACACTATTTTCTATGGGGGGGGGGGGGCAAAAAGGGCTTCTGATGAAGGTTCCCTTAAGGAAATATACAATTTAGATAAACTAGAGATGTTGAACATACACTTAATGGGTATTAAAAAAACATTAACTACCTTTAAATCCTTAACTGCTCAAATGATGCTGATTTTATGGTCTCCACTGCAGTGATAACCTCAAAACAGTCTGTAGTGGTGGCTTACTTGCTTACTTACAGACACCAGCATTAGGGTGCAGCTAAATGAAGTAGGTGCCACCATAAGGGCAGGAACAGGTTGGGTTAGCAATTAGGCTTTTAGTCTATGAGAATAATTAGCTAGTAATTGGGGAGAAATATTTTTAATAACCATTTAAAAAAAATTATATTATATTGAACAGAGGATACTATATTTTAAATGGATGTTTAGGATGACCTGTCAGTAGTGTTTTGAGCGTTTCAATTCATAGTGTTACAGGATTTTTTTTTTTATTATTTATGGTATTGTTTAAAAAACAATAATGTTTTTGTTCAGTAATTTACCCTCTGTTTTAATATAAAACACTGCTTTAACAAAATCCATCTTCTGTGCTTAATCTGCAAATATCACTTACTAAGATGTCAGACTAATGATTTTACACCATGAACTAAAAACACGTCTGTCTTGTGGGTCATTGTCAGTTTGCATATATGTTAATATGTTTATTTAAAGGGAACTTGTCACCAACGATCCCCCCACAAACCACACTTAGCACCTTTTAGATGTCTTTACACATGTTTACTAACTGATGGTCAATCACATGGTGAGAACCACCAATCTTCTAAAAGACACTTTTATACCCTCTCCTACGAAAGTCATGACTCTGTTACTCCAGCCCCAGGAATGAGAGGCAGCTGGCTGTGTGACTCACTGAAGAAAATTTGTGAAGGGGGGGGAATGAGGGCATTTAGATAGAAGCTTACTTTGTTGTACCCACTAAAGAGAAATCAGCTTCCTCCTCACACCTTCCTTAGGAATTCACTTCAGTTCACATCCAGCTCGTGTCACATACATCTCACTCACCCCTCATTCCTGTTCCCTCAGGAATTCTCTCAATAAGTTACCACAGCCAGCGGTTTCTCCTCACTCCCTTCCTGTTTGCTGTGCTCCACAGCCTCCTTGACTGGCATCAATAAAATTCTTTTTTAAGGAAAATGGTGACTCTAATCCCATAAATGAGCCATGAGTGAACCTATATCAAGACATCTCAAAAGTACTGTGTGTGGTTTGTAGGGGCATCATTGGTGACCGGCTCCCCCAAAGCTTCAAGAAGACCTTTCGCCACCATCACCAACTCCAATTTTTAGCCTCCTTTAATAGACATTGTAAACTGATTCCAGCGTAATTGTATTTTATTTTTAGCCCATGTTTCCTGTGTAATCAATGTCCTTATTTTTCAGAGTTTTCCTGTGAGTTAGGTCAGAGCCAGGCTGTCAGTTTCAGGGTTTTTCAATACCCAATATGCTAATTAGGGTCTCTTCTGCTGGCCCGTCCATATGACAGTTCGGAAAGAATTACATTAATTTCTTATGAACAATGAGGGCTACAGGAAAAATATCAACTTTGCAGGAATCGGGAAGTGGCACCTATTAAGTATGCAAAGCGTTTGGAGCTTGTGGAGGTGGTAAAAGGTCCTCTTTGACATGTTTGCCAGGTAATTCTTGTGTTGTCCTGCTTCACAAACTGTATGAACCATTTGTTTATTTGCTGTTAGCAGCTGACCCCGCTCCATCAGAAGGGATCATCCACTCAAGACCTCTAGCTAAAGAGCCCACAGAGATGGCGCAGTCTTCATTTCATCGCGACAAAAGTCTGAGGTCTGAATCACATAAACAGGGATATCAACAACTAAAATAAATTAAAGTTTTGCTAAACATGGGTTTTGGTCAGAATTATCAGGAATCTATATTTATTGCAACTTAGATCTGTCAATTCAGGCCCCTCAGTGCTTAACATAGTACCAGAATGTTTTCTGCCTCTTTTGTCCTAAGGTAATGTTTCTGGTCATGATGAAATCCCCAACAAAAAATTTGGTAACATTATTATAAAAACTTTTTTATGGCTAGTCAGTTTAGATGAAGAAAGTGCTGACTTCACAAATCCAGTGCAAGAAAGCCACCCCCAAGGATAACAATTACCAGTATTCTTAGGATAGAGAATATTCTTATCTTGGACCATTCACAAATTGGTGAATTATTATTATTGTAAAACACAGTAACAAGAACAGTTGTTATATCATAGTTAAAATTCTCCCTACGAAATTCTGATGAAAACTCTAGAATTTGCAGTTTAGTAGCCTGCTTTCTAATGCCTTCATTTGCATGGTAAATAATAAGTGCTGTATGCTTTGCAGGATATTTGTGCCTTTGTTATTTACTGTCTTCTGTCTTTCTCTGGGAAGGCGGACTACCTTTGGTGGTATAGTTGAGATATTGCAGCTGAGAGTAACACCTTCATGTTTTAAACATCATATACTGTAGTAAATTCAAAGTTCATAGTAGATCTTAAAGATCCCATCCACACAACCGTATGGCGCACAATTAGAGGCTATATTAACAGTGAAGTGACCGGGCAGCCATGCTGCAACAAATAGAGTGTTTCCTCTATCTTACAGTTATTACGGGATGCACACTCTGCTTCCTATGGAGAGGGGAGAGGTGAGGAGTGGATTGCTCCCCCTCCCTTCACCGCCTGGCCATGTGCTATGCCCAATATTATTACTACTATTATTTTCTTTTTTTGACATAATTGTCACTATCCAAACTATTGATTTTTCTCTTCATGTATTTTATGGTACTTTTTCCCAATCAATCCCAGGTTTATAAGATTTGTGGTATAGGATCCCAACCCAGGTTTTTTTTTTATCCCTCATTGAGAAAGCTTGTCATATAGTTTCCCTTAAAGGGAACTCAGTAGCACCCTGAAAACACTGTTCTTCTAGAATTAGAAATTAAGATATTCTACGTACTTCCAAATCACCCAGAAAGTAAAAATCAAACTGTGGAAGATTTATCAAAACTGTTGCAGTGTAGAACATGCACATTTAGACATAAAGTGACGCTTTTCAGAGGTGTCCGAGAAAAGAAACAGTTTTTAGTTGCTTTATGGCAACCAATAGAGATCAGGTTTAATTCTATAAGAGAAAATATGAACAAGAAAACACTCACCTTGTATAGTGTGTATATTGAGTCTCTCCCACTGACCGGAGGTCAGTCCAGATGATAGAAAAAGATTCCAGCAGTGTAGGATTCCAACGGTAGTAATGGGTAAAAGCACTTCTTTATTTCACATTCTTTAAGAACATCAATGTTCCATGGGCATAAAAACGGCGTTTTCTGACGCGTTCGGATCTCAAATGATTCTTATGGTCAACGATTAAGAATCATTTAGGATTCGAAACGCTTCAGAAAGTCGCCTTTCTGTGGGAAAATGAATCTGATCCCTAATTGGTTGCTATGAGCAACTAGAACAGTTCGCCTCGGATATTTCTGATAAATCTCCCAAATGGTCTTATTCTGCACCAGATTTATCACTGTGTCTGAAGCTGGATGTCAAGTCATACTTTGCACCATTATCCAGAAAACGTGATAATGATTTGCACACAGTATGTTTTTCTGTGAAACCCACACCTTTTCAGAGACACACCCCCGTTTCTTACAAAAGTGCCTAAAAAAAACATTTAATAAATGTGACACAAGGCATTTCAGAACTCGGGCAAAAAAAAATCCCCTTTGTGTAGTGTTTTTTTAGAAGCTTTCCAGACTTCTTTTTCTGTTTCCCAGTGATCTGTCATTTTAGAGAAATTCACATTTTAATTGATGCAAATTAGCACTAGGGGCGTGGCCTCACCACTGGTGCATCAGTTTTTCTTTCTTTTTTCACCTTCTTTTTACTGAGGATGTTAATAATTGTGTAAACTCGACAGTACTGGGTAGCATGGTTAGAAAAGAGTAAATAAAATAATAAATAGCCCATATAGTTTATAGTTCTAGCAATAATATGTTGTATTCATACAGTGAACTTAGGGATAATATACTTGACCAAACCAGAAAATGTCCCAACACTAACAAGTGCAATCTTTTTTCTGCATTACTTGGTTCATTGGACAGCATAGGGCAATGCTCCTGGTTTAAGTTAACTTGATCCCAGTACTGTAAACTAGCTGCTCCGTGTAGGGGACAGGTGCAATTTTAGATGTTCATTAGTTATTCTGTAAAAATGGGTCACATCTGCGTCTGCAGTAAAAGCTTTCTTTCTTTGAAATACATCTTGTCAGCAAGAACGATGCAGGTACTCTATAAAAGAGGGCACTGCATAAGAACTTTCCAGAATAGTACTGGAATTTATAGTACATTACAAAAGTTTCATGTAGTGTTTTCTTTATATTATGCAAATTGTATAGAAAATATATATGGGAAACTTTACTGTGCTACGATAATGACACAACCCATAATAGTGTATACTCAATGATTAACACAGTTAAACCCTTTTATTGCTAGGATGTTTCAGACCTTTGAGGTTGGAACAAAGTTTCCTTTTTTTGGATTCTTTATCTACCCCAAAACTGTGTTGTTGCTTTCATTATGGAATACATTAGTAACAAGGAAACAAGGAGTCTACCAATTCTTTGGACAATACAAAACTAACAGATCGTGTTAGGTAGCCAGCCCTGGGAACCTGTGTAACCATACCTTGTCTGTTATGAGTAGTCTGGCGGACTGGGAAAATGATTTACATTCCAGAATTGCAGCTGGACTTGCAGGAGTTTCCTCAATGCTTTGTTCTCATATCCCACTTTAAACTGCTCCCAAGCCCCTCACCCCTGCTCTGAGAAACTGATGGGGTCCCTAAATGAAAGCTTGCACCTGCAGAACAATGCACATGTCTACAGCACAGTAGTTTTCCCATATAGTTTGTTTTATCATATGCTAGCGCATGATGTAAACCCCACCCCAGTGACAGATATATCAGGGGGCTTTGGCCAGAGATCCGATAGCCAGCGTTGTTGCTGGACAATTATACAACAGGCAATTTCAAAACAGCCTCCGCAAGAACAGGCACAGGTTATTACTAAAGCGCAAGGTAGGAACTGGCCCATGGTCATGTGACGTCACACAGGTTCAGGGCCCTGAATATTCTCTGTGATTCTAACATGATCACTTACCAATATTCCAGTATGTGATCTGAATGTAATTTGTATATGGCACAGCAATACTATTGTAATGAGCATTACGCCTTTTGATTCATCACATGACTTTATTTGCTTGGCAGGAGCTCCAGGCACAATTAGATTTTTTATTTTTTTTTGCAAATGTTCCCAAGTCTTTTTTAATGACAGATTTACCTAGTATTTTACTATATATAATACAATTTTCATTTTCCTTCTTTCTGGGCCAGAATTCTCACACATTTTAATGGGCAAATTTTCTCCTTAATTTGCATTTAGCTTAGCTCAAAAAAAATTATTTTTTGGATGACTAAATAAGTAAAATATATGTATTACAAACTGATGCAGTCCAGGAGCCGCTTGCTACACTCTGTTTATGATGTCTGCAATCGCCACATGTTACAGGTTTCCTTTACATGTCTATGTAGTTGGCAAAATTTCACTCCAACATTCGGACCTTCGTTATTATATTCTAGGATTTAAAAGATGCTTCTTTTGTCAATATGAATTCGATTCAATGGTTTAAACACACACACTTTACACATACTGATATATTATATTTCCATGTAAGAGATAAAAAAGCAAGACACTGATAATATTTTGTGTTTGACATGTAGGGACCTTATCATGACACTCATCCAGACGATCCATCCTCCAAAGAAAACCGCCATATATACAGTATACAGTACCTAGACGGGTTGGCAGCTTTCTACAGAGGTAAACTTAAAGTCATTAATCTTACTGTTAATCATCTATGTGCAGGGGCGTAACTACATCAGTAGCAGCCTATGGGCCCACAGTGTCGTGGCCCGGCATCCAAAGAAAGGAAGATGTGCACCATATATACATATTATGCTGAACATTGTACAGATACTTATATAATATCTTCCACAGTACATAGCATGAATCAGCAGCTCAGATAGTAATGGGGGAGAGGGAAAAGACAGCAGAACACTAGGGATCTCTCATCTGTAATCCTGTGTCATTTCATGCATAGTGCTGGGACAAATGTATAAAGTGTAGGTATAGTAGTATAGAAAGAGTGATATGACTGTTTGTTGGTAATAGGGTAATGATAGTGTTGTGTATATGAGTGCATGATCAAATAGTATATGTTCTGAGGGTGGGAGGCCCATTCAGAAGTATGCTAGGGGGCCCGTCCTCCTAGTTTCACCCCTGTCTATATGAATTGTAGTGATACAGTCTTATTAATGTTTAACCTTCACCTCTCCTCTCTTCTGTTACCATCATATTCTCAGTAAGAATATCTAACCACAGACATCTAAAATACATAGTGAAGAAATGATTTTTTTTGTGAGTATCTCAGGGAATCTTGTCTGAATGGGTATACCTTCTGTGTGGGATTTTGTTAAGAAAAACTCAAAATTCTGCCACCAGTGCATACCCCTCAATAGATCTGAGTGGGATCTCCTCCAGGTCTGACCGCGTGGTGATTTAACGTCCACCCGTTCCTCCCCATCACGCCCGCAATTGCATGCAGGGTGGATAGCTAGGAAACTGGTGGGGATGGAGCTTTAGTGCCTTGTCTGCCAGAAAACTGGAGGATAAGCTTATAAATTCCACCTAGGGCCTCTATTTGATATAAATTTAAGGAGTTCCGAAAAAATAAATAAATATTGTAGACCGTCCTAAGGATAGATCCCCAAAATCAAATTGGTAAGGGTCCAATACCCAGCATTGCTACAGATAAGCTTTTCTAAGAAGCAGAACAAACAAATATGGGGTCAGGAAGGAGACAGCTCTGTTCTCACTGTAGTGGCTGAACGTGGCAATGCATCCTAGCTTCCATCTAAGATAGATGATAAAATAATGAATAAATGGATCCCACACCAGATCAGACCTGGTCTCAAACAGGTGTGTCCTGGAGGAGATCCCATCCTGATCTATTAGGTGTCTATGCACTGGTGGGGAGACTGGGGTTTTGGGTTCTCCGACAATTTGATTTGAGGAACTATCTTCAGAAATGTTTTTTAAATTTTGAGCCCAGAAAACCACTTTAAAATATTGTGAAATCTTTACTGACTATACAAACCTTCATAGTGTAGTTGTGGATCTGGTCTTAAATGGAATATTACACTATCTTCTCCCTATAAAATCAGAAAAACGGGACTCAGTAACAAATCATTTCTTTTGTGTTATTGCCTGCTTTAATGCACATTACAAAATGTATATCCCCATCCATCACCTCGTCCAGAGGGAACGTTTCATGAAAACAGTGTATCCAACCAGCTCTTCACTCCAGTCGACAGCAGTGCAGGAACAAATCACTCGAAGAGACAGACCACTTATGATCACTGGTGAGAACTGGTGTTCTTTTTTTTTTTACTTTTTTTTAAGTTTTTGGGGAAGTATAGGATAGTGAAGTAGTTTTATACCTAAAAAAATGTCAATATATATATATTATATATATATATTTATTATATATAGTTTGGGGCCGGACCATATTTTGCATTTCTCCCAGCTTACAAATTAGGCTTCTGGCCATGGGCATAGAATTATGACATATCGTTATTATTTTATTTATACGAATCTCATTTGATGTTAGATTTTAACGATGTAATAAAAGCTACTGAAGACCATGGTCCTGTGAAGCAGAACACAGCACCCTATACACTTATTTCACTTTTTGTGAAATTGAATCTGGTACAGGTTTATATTTCTTTGTACTTGATGAACTAGAACACCCTGTTCAGAGGATTGAGGTCAATGGACATCTGTGTACATCCTTGTGGCGTTCCCTGATATTCTTTCCACATTACTATTCTCTGCTGTTGACTTAGATATAAATCTTTATGAACACTAAGTGGGTGGTTTTCTTCTTCTCTTCTACCAGCCTCACAGATACACAAAATAGCAAGAACTTTTAATACTTTAGTTTTATCAATTTATCAAAGTGACTGAGCAAAAGAGAAATCTATTCACATTATGGTTCAATAAAAGTTTACTAATAACAGCATATAAGCAACAGTACAAGGACCAGGAGACCCACAAAGCGGCGTCGACATGTTCTGGACGCAGTCCCTGGGCTTGAATGAAAGCATGTGGTGCAAGAGCGGGTGCCTTGGACACCTCTAACTATGGTATCAGGAAAGAACTGGAAAACAAAAGAGACAGACAGGTTAGGGAAAGTGAGGGGGAGAGGACAGGAGTGGCTCCCGGGCTCCATGTTGTTGCTGAAAGAACAGGTTTAGATCGAAAGGTCGAGGGCAGTACACCTGTGGTTTAGGGATTGACTATTTCAATTATACTTGGTATGACCGCCTTCAAAACTGCAGCAGGGATTCTACATGCACGCAAATTTTGAAGGTTTGGGAGGTTAGCCAAACATTTTGAAGAACTAACCACAGATCTTCTGCGTTGTCCTTCGTCCACATATGCCGACAGACGTGATGACATTGAATCAGGGTTCGGTGGTTGCCAATCAATTGCCAACAACTTTCGGACTACTTGTTTTACACCACACGATGGTACTTGCTTAGCTGCTGTTTGGGTCCTAGTCCTGCTTTAACATTTTAACCCTATTCTATTTTGAAAGTATGTTACTGCAGCGTTTGTTTCCTGCCACACGTATGTTTTTGTTTGACAATCTAATAATATTTAGGTTTGTGCCTTTGTTCATAGACCTTCCAAAAAAGCAGGAGGCATTGGAGGAGATTTATCATCTACTTGCACAAGAATTGCACCCCATTGGTCGTACTTGCCGGTAGTATGACCAATGGGGCATGGCCTCGTAAAAGGGGGCTTGTTGGCAAAAATGGTGCCATTTCTAAGGTCTCGCACTATTGTCGGACTGTTCGTCTTTCAGGATTGCGGCGCTTGGACAGGCATTTAACAGGTGTCTGCTCGGGATTGTGTTGCATGTAATAATTTTTTTTGGGCGCGGGGTGCGGCTGTGCGCCATGCGACACAAATTGGGGGGTGGGGCGATCGGACAATCTGACTGACGGTTCGGAGCGCAATATTAACTTTCAAATTGTGTCGCAAGATACACTTGTATGCACCACAAAGATAAAGGTGAACTTTGTGACTATGACAATCATTACTGCATTTACTACCCGGTCCGAAGATTCCGCGAAAGTAATTGTCGACGACAGTGCACTGTGCCGTGATTCAATAAGATGTGCGCACAATTTCCTGCATGTGTCCTTCCCCCCGTCAGGTCCGCGAGTTCACCATCTTCCTCCTGGTGCATTAGTGGCATCTTCCGACACAATTAAAGTTAAATCCGTGAGTCAGTTGGATTGTCCGACAGCCCGCACCCTGATTTGTGTCGCATAAAGCCGCACCCTCGCGCCAAATCCTATCGTGTGTGCCAAAATCCCCTTCTAATGCCTGTCCCAGCGCGCGCAAATCCGAAAAATCGGAATATCAACTAAAGTGACTCTCTGTCTAATTGTTGTGGCTGCCCACAGTTCATCATATGAATTTTGCAGGTTCCATGTCAGAATTTTTTTTTTTTTGCATCTGCATACAGAAAATTTACACTAAACTAAACTTCTACTGTGATTTCCATTGAAAATATTGGACTTCAAGTGGAAATGACATCATATGAATTATCAGCTATTAAGAAAATTCTCTTTTTGAGGTTACATTTTGAGAATCCAGAGTAAAGTTCCTATGGAAGACAAACATTTATATCATAATGACCTCTCTACTTCTGTGGAATGACTACTACATATTCTATATTGTACACACTATTGCTTATGGTGATAGCGCCAACATGTGGCACACACTAGATGATAAGTTACTTACTTACTATATATGCTGAATAGCCACTTTATTAGAGATACACAGCTGTCAAAGACCTCACTTCTGAGCAGAAAACATTTCCACACCATTACTGCTGCTCCTTCAGCCTAAACCCTTGAAAACAGATGGGAATGATTCTCGAATAATTCTGTTTGCAACAGATTATACTTTTTCCACAAGGTACAACAGAAACCTGGATTTTCTGTGATATAATTTTGCACTCTTTCTTCCAATGGAATTTTATCTTTCCCCACAGCTGTGGCAAAATTAACACTGAGCTGGTTGCCATGGGCAACTAAGAGAGTTTTTCTCGAGACTTCTTATAAATCTCCCTCTCATGGCTCCTGCTCCATAGAAAATATAGTAACATTAGTCACCTACTGTACCCCAGATATTAATGGCAACCAACACAGATCCAATATAATAAGGTGCCCCTAAGTTCCAGAAAATAGCCAAGTAGTCCCCAAAGTACCAATATGTGACACTTCCCCCACAGTAGTCAATATAGTCACAGTACTCCCCTAGTTACCAATATGTAACATGCCCCTAGTAGTATCAGGACATCATGCCTCCAAATAGTTAGTAGTTTCTAAGTGCTTGACAGTATTCGAGTATATCGTGCCACCATAGCCAATGTAGTCACAGTTCCCCCACAGTAGTCAATATAGTTCATAGTTAGCTCCCCATAGTTACACCAATATAGTAAAGTGCCCCGTAGTACACTGGAGCACAGTGCCTCCAAAGTAGTGAATAATTCGTAAGGCTCCGACATAGTCTATATATTACGTACAGTGCCCCCCCGTAGCCAAGTAGTCACAGTTCCCCCACTAGTCTAATATAGTCACCAGGGGCTATAAGCAACTAATATAGTCATAGCCACACTCACCGGCCACTTTATTAGGTACACCATCTAGTAACGGTTGGCACCCCTTGCCTTCAATTTCCTCATTCTTCTTGGCATAGATTCACAAGGTGCTGGAGCATTCCTCAGAGATTTTGGTCCATATTTTCATGATGGATCACACAGTTGCCGCAGATTTGTCGGCTGCACATCCGTGATGCGAATCTCCAGTTTCCACCACATCCCAAAGATGCTCTATTGGATTGAGATCTGGTGATGTGAGGCCATTTGAGAGCATTGTAACTCATTGTCATTTTCAAGAAACCAGTCTGAGATGATTCCATCTTATGACATGGTGCATTACCTGCTGAAAGTAGCCATCGATGTTGGGTACATTGTGGTTAAAAGGGATGGACATGGTCACAACAATACTCAGGTAGGCTGTGGCGTTGCAAAGATGCTCAATTGGTACCAGGGGCCCAAAGAGTGCCAAGAAAAATTCCCCCACCATGACAACCACCACCACCAGCCTGAACCGTTGATACAAGCAGGATGGATCCATGCTTTATGTTGTTGAGGCCAAATTCTGACCCACCATCTGAATGTCGCAGCAGAAATTGAGACCAATCAGACCAGGCAACGTTTTTTCCAATCTTTCTACTGTCCAATTTCGATGCTTGGCAATTGTAGCCTCAGTTTCCTGTTCTCAGCTGAAAGGAGTGGCACCCGGTGTGGTCTTCTGCTTGCTGTAGCCCATCTGCCTCAAGTTCG